>JAPXFQ010001288.1:0-10027 GCA_028564705.1 Apricaphanius iberus
ACTTTAGTGAACTCTGATCAAAGCTGCTCCGTTTCCCCAGCAACAAGTGTGAGTGAAAACCGCAGCAGGTGCAGACACTTTAGATGATTCAAAGCTTCAATTTCAAGAAAAATCCTCCAAAAGTGCTCCGAACAAATCGTTCCCATTCGAAAACCGTACAAGGTATCAGAAAAATTCTTGAAGTGTGAGCGAGATTTATCATTTCTCTTCGTTCATGCCAAAGCAGAAGTCTCTACCTTATTCACAGTCCGAGAGGGAGCGAGAGAAAAATGAATAAGAACATCTCTCTGGCTGAGATAATCCTGAGCAGCCACAATGATAAACTATAGGAGAAAAGCCCTAAAACTGGGTTCCACTTTGAGCGATCTAGAGCTCCCTGAGAGAAAACTGTGCGACATAGGGAAATTTTGAAATGATCCTGAGAATCACAAAGGGCGGCTCTATTTCATGACCGAAAATCATGTCACTAGTGCGAAATATGTGGCCGTGACGTCGAGTTAAATTTTTATGAGGACCTTCCAAAAGTTCATCACTCCACACTCTGCTTAACGAGCAGTTACATTCTAGAAATGTCGATTTGGGGCAAACTTTGGGTCGAACAAAGTCAAATTGTGACAAAACCGTAGCAGCTATCGACATGCGATCTTCAATGCTGAACACAGCACGGACGTGGCTACAATCTGGATTTCGAATGGTGTTGCTAGGTTATTGTATGGTGACACTGTAAATGCTCAAAATTAGTGGATTTTCATGATTTTTGACTAATTTTTCCATTCATTTCCTATGGGGCTTTTGGGCTTGGTTTTTCGCTAATTACGTCGCCATGGTAGCTCCAATCGCCAATAAAAGTAATAGCCCGGATGGCGCGATCGAGCCGGTCGATTTGATGTATACATTATGGGGGTGCACGCTACGGTACGACCCGCATTAACGGTGGCGGAAGAATAATAAATAAGAGTCCAGCTTAGAAGTGAATAGTAATAAGGGACTGCCCATGCAATTGCATGGAGGCAGTGCAATACATTGCTTTGCAATGGATTTGCACTGCCTCCATGCATTGCATTGGCCGTCCCTTAATAAAGAGTCCGTTTAGAGGTGAATAGTAATAAGGGACTGCCCATGCAATTGCATGGAGGCAGTGCAATACATTGCTTTGCAATGGATTTGCACTACCTCCATGCATTGCATTGGGCCGTCCCTTAATAAGAGTCCAGTTTAGGAGTGAATAGTAATAAGGGACTGCCCATGCAATTGCATGGAGGCAGTGCAATACATTGCTTTGCAATGGATTTGCACTGCCTCATGCATTGCATTGGGCCGTCCCTTAATAAGAGTCCGTTTAGAAGTGAATAGTAATAAGGGACTGCCCATGCAATTGCATGGAGGCAGTGCAATACATTGCTTTTCAATGGATTTGCACTGCCTCCATGCATTGCATTGGGCCGTCCCTTAAAGAGTCCGTTTAGGAGTGTAGAATAATAAGGGACTGCCCATGCAATTGCATGGAGGCAGTGCAATACATTGCTTTGCAATGGATTTGCACTGCCTCCATGCATTGCATTGGGCCGTCCCTTAATAAGAGTCCAGTTTAGGAGTGAAGAATAATAAGGGACTGCCCATGCAATTGCATGGAGGCAGTGCAATACATTGCTTTGCAATGGATTTGCACTGCCTCCATGCATTGCATTGGGCCGTCCCTTAATAAGAGTCCAGTTTAGGAGTGAAGAATAATAAGGGACTGCCCATGCAATTGCATGGAGGCAGTGCAATACATTGCTTTGCAATGGATTTGCACTGCCTCCATGCATTGCATTGGGCCGTCCCTTAATAAGAGTCCAGTTTAGGAGTGAAGAATAATAAGGGACTGCCCATGCAATTGCATGGAGGCAGTGCAATACATTGCTTTGCAATGGATTTGCACTGCCTCCATGCATTGCATTGGGCCGTCCCTTAATAAGAGTCCGTTTAGGAGTGAAGAGTAATAAGGGACTGCCCATGCAATTGCATGGAGGCAGTGCAATACATTGCTTTGCAATGGATTTGCACTGCCTCCATGCATTGCATTGGGCCGTCCCTTAATAAGAGTCTGTTTAGGAGTGAAGAATAATAAGGGACTGCCCATGCAATTGCATGGAGGCAGTGCAATACATTGCTTTGCAATGGATTTGCACTGCCTCCATGCATTGCATTGGGCCGTCCCTTAATTAAGAGTCCAGTTTAGAGGTGAATAGTAATAAGTGACTGCCCATGCAATTGCATGGAGGCAGTGCAATCCATTGCAGTGACTGCCCATGCAATTGCATGGAGGCAGTGCAATACATTGCTTTGCGATGGATTGCACTGCCTCCATGCATTGCATAGGGCAGTCCCTTAACAAGATTACAGAACATATCATATGCAGCTAAATAAAATACTCCTACGTTGTGAAACAACTTCTGCTAAGTGCATTAAAAAGCCATGAACTGGAAACAATGATAGTTGTTGGATTGGAATATATTAGTATATGTTGTAAACTTCCATTTAACAAAGTGACTGGAAAAAAGATGATGTAGTGCCCCCAGGAAAGCCCCCCCCCCCTATGTAGAAGGATTGCATCTAATTAAGTTGGAGGTCAATAAATGTCCAAGTCAATGTACAACATTATTGTTCCCTTAACGAATTGGTGGCTAAAGAAAGTAAACTTTGAATAATGATCCTACATAGAGGAACAATTTTTCAATTAAATATTATATCATCCAGCTCCACTTGACCCCAGATGGGAAAATGAATAAATAAAAATGAAGATTGTTGAGAGTTATTATATTTAATGCTGATGTCAGCAATAAGGCGGAGCCAGTAGGAATGCTCTGTTATTCAAATTCAAGTGCAGTGTAACATTTCAACCTGAAGGGGCACTCCACTGATGTTTGGTAGAAAATGAATATTTTCTTTTTACTAAAATGTGCTAAAAATGAAAATAACGAAGAGACATGTAGACCATACCAATAGACAGTGATTTATACAGCTTATCAGCAAAAAAAAAGTTGATTAGGGGGTGAGTTGGACTTTAAACCGTCACACAATGTTATTTTTTGCCAAACCGATGTTCTTTCTTTAGCTTTATTGTTCTTTTTTTCATAACGATTGGCCTGAATTCCTCATTAGTACTTCCAACTCCACCTCTTTGAAGTATTCTGTCCATTTTTCCTCTTCAGATTCCTTTGTGACTATTCAATTCTGATAGTGTCAGTGGAGGACTTGAATAGCTGAACCCTGTTCTTCACTAATTAACATGTTTGTTGGTGCTAGGGTTAACACTCTCCAAGCTCTTTTAAGACGTCCTATCTGTGGTTTATGCAACATCTTAATGCTTCAGAGAATAATTTAAACTCTCACCAGCATCAGACACAGCACTACAAAGTACCAGTCCCCAGTTTGGAGGTACTTGTGCAGGCAATTTATTTTTTTAAATCTTTCAAGCTTTTAAAGTCTTTAATTTTTTAAATAATTTTTATGTTGTATTGTGTACTTTTGTGTCCGTTGTTTTTTCATGTCATTTGGACTTTGAGTCTGTAATAAAGTTTATTTGTAACAGAATATTTAAAAGTTAGTTCTTGATTTTTGAAACCTTTTCACGATTTCCAAAAGTTCAATAAAGGGCTATTTTGTTGTTTTTGTTGTTTTCTAGAAAAGTTGTCCAACTCAAAATGTTCGTTCTTTTATTGCTTGTGACGATATTAGCAATGTCCAGCAAATGCAGATCAGATATATATTTAACATAAATATCAAAATTGCATGTACAACAAATTCAATAATAGTATTACATTTATAAGTATTAAATTATTTGTTGAATCGGGGCTAAAATTGATGGTGTTGCATTTTTGTTGCTGATTCTCATGTTTTCTTATTTTAATGTTCTACTATATCTGTCTTTACCTTCCATGGTTTTATTATATGACTGGTTTCTTTACCACCAAATCATGTAAAGCACCATGGATTAATTTGTTTTGAAAACAAAACAAAATTATTTATTTGAAAATAAAATTGCCATGCGTTGCCATACTATAAAAGCTAGAGGGCGCCTAAAACAGATTGAAAATCAACTTGCTCAACTACGTAGAAATATGTATGTGAATTTCGAATTAACGTACGAACGTCTGGCCTGCGTGGGTCACGTGATTGGTTTTCAACGTAAGGAACAGCCTGACGTAGGCCGACGCAGAGAGCAACGGGGACGGCAGTTAGCTTTCTAACAGCACAACTTTCCGGTTCATTAGACCCTGATTGTTCTCCAAACCACGCGTCTTGGTTCATTTTACCCGGGAGGAGACAGGCAAAGAGCGGCTACGCGTTTATCGCCCTCCCGCTGTCCGCCGCCACGTATTTACTGAGAACTTATCTCGGGATAAATTAGCCAGATTTGTGGCTCGAAGTAGGTCAGTGAGCTCCTTGTTCGGTCCAGATTCGCCGTCGAGATCGATTTTACTGTTACACGGACCATGGTTCTCCTGAAAAACATCCACCCCCCCACCGAGGGAGTGCGACACGAGCAAGCCGACACCACGGCGGTGCTGGACGGCCAGAGGCTGGGCTGCGGCACGCTGTACGTCGCCGAAACGTAAGTGATGCACATGGCGGTTGTTTTCATCTCTGGACGGAAGGTTGGCTTTCAGTAACGTATTTATGTCGTAGAAACAGATAAAATAAACTAATATTGTAGATTTATTGCAAAAAATGTAAATGTATACAAATACAGTAGATTTATTGCAAAAACAGGTTAAATATGTTCAAGTACAGTTGTTTATTGTACGAATATAGTACTTTTATTGCATAAAACTGTAAATATATGCAGATATAGAACACCTGTTGCAGAAACGGGGTAAATATGTACGAATACAGTAGTTTATTGTGCGAATATAGTACTTTTATTGCCTAAAACTGTAAATATATGCAGATATAGAATACCTGTTGCAGAAACGGGGTAAATATGTGCGAATACAGTAGTTTATTTTGCGAATATAGTACTTTTATTGCATAAAACTGTAAATATATGCAGATATAGAATACCTGTTGCAGAAACGGGGTAAATATGTACGAATACAGTAGTTTATTTTTGCGAATATAGTACTTTTATTGCATAAAACTGTAAATATATGCAGATATAGAACACCTGTTGCAGAAACGGGGTAAATATGTGCGAATACAGTAGTTTATTGTGCGAATATAGTACTTTTATTGCATAAAACTGTAAATATATGCAGATATAGAATACCTGTTGCAGAAACAGGGTAAATATGTACGAATAAAGTAGTTTATATTTGCGAATATAGTACTTTTATTGCCTAAAACAGTAAATATATGCAGATATAGAATACCTGTTGCAGAAACGGGGTAAATATGTGCGAATACAGTAGTTTATTTTGCGAATATAGTACTTTTATTGCATAAAACTGTAAATATATGCAGATATAGAATACCTGTTGCAGAAACGGGGTAAATATGTACGAATACAGTAGTTTATTTTTGCGAATATAGTACTTTTGTTGCATAAAACTGTAAATATATGCAGATATAGAACACCTGTTGCAGAAACGGGGTAAATATGTGCGAATACAGTAGTTTATTGTGCGAATATAGTACTTTTATTGAATAAAACTGTAAATATATGCAGATATAGAATACCTGTTGCAGAAACAGGGTAAATATGTACGGTCACAGTAGTTTATTGTACGAATATGGACGTTTTCAGAAACTGTATGTGTGTGTGTATATATATATATATATATATATATATATATATATATATATATCATATTTGGTACTCCTTTTGCAGAAATGTCAAATATGTATAATTATAGTAAATGTATTGCGCAGACAGTGCAGCTGTATGGTCTGGTGATTGTAGTCAAAGCCCACAGATAGATACTGCAAGAACAGTTTAAAAAACAGGGTTCCTCTGGTAATTATTTAATCATATTTTTATGTTGACAGATACTGATGCTCTCCTAATAATAAACTTAAGCTGAACTGTAAGTGTTGCATGTTTTTAGACATTGTTAGATTATAATTTGTGATGCACTAACTTGGTCCTCCTCAACAATCTCCGGACTTTCTGTAGTATCTCGGTCTGTCTTTAAGACTTTCTTGGAGAGAAGTAGCTTTTTGCTGCACTTTTAGATACCGTGGCAACATTCAAAGGGCTCTGTCTCGATGCATACGCAACAAAACCCTCACAGGTGCCTGCTGAACCAGCTCTGCTCTGTTTGGGAACTCTGTGGTCGATCCTGGATGCCCCGAAGCTTTCTGCATGGCTCCTGAAACACGGGTCAGGTCGTCCCGAGCTACAACCCTGTAGCTTTTTGATGCATTCCTCCTCCGTCACCCCATGGATCGACGTAATGGCTCCTTAACGGGCCGCTGCGGCGCTTAATCACTTCTGTTGCTGTGTTGGAGCAAGTATTCCTTTAATTGAGAGGCTGTTAAAAAGAAAATACATGAAAAAAAAATTGTGGCCTACATACTGTGACATATAAGGTGTTTAGATGTCAAAAGAGTTAAACCAGTTTGTCGCTGTTATATGTTCGAGCCTTCCTGTTATCCGCTTATGGGATCCCTCTCTCCCCTACTTCGTAAATAAACCATTAGCATCTCTCAGCAGTTTCCTGTTTGAAAAAAAACAAACAAAAAAAACGTACAGCTTTAGTGCTTCCATGGCAGATGCATTCACTGGCCAGTAAGATGTTCGGATTTTTCAGTTTCTTACAGGTCAATCTGTAAATCTGCCTTTTTTTCTCCCTCCTTCAATTTTTTTTCAACTTGTTAATCAACTATTTTCACACTTAAAGGCACAGTGTGTAATTTTCGGCCAGTAGGGGGCAGTGCATACCTAAATTATCACAAGCATGCGGTATCTGTGTCTTTGAGTAAGAAACTCAACAACGGAGGTCCAACTAGTGCTGTTTTCAAACGCTCAATTCCCTGAAAATGATTTATTTGCAGCAACATGACGAGCACATCAGTCTCTCTTTTATCGCTTGGAACTAGCGAAGAGGTAAAAATGTATTTATGGAGAAACTTTTATGCATTTTGAGGTGAAATCAAAGTTTTAATAGCGGGCGTGTTCCGTGCGCTTTGTCCGTCCGGGTTCTTGTAGAAGTAAAGACGTCATCTAATATGGCTTTCCCCTGAAAAGAGGACCCACACCTATGTATTTTAAAACTGATTTTTAAAGTAATATTTTACAATATCACCAATATTTTGCAATTAATGTGCTTTACATAATTATTATTACATCATATTTTAAAGGCTATTTTCAAAGATGTATTGCAAAAACTACACACTGTCACTTTAAGGAAAACGGTCTTGGAAATGTAAGATATATTTTTGAAAATTGCTGCTTATAAAAGCAAATCTTCTCTCTTGATGTTTCGATTTCTTCCAAATCGGTGTGAAAGTCGAGTCGCACACATTGGAGTTTGCTGTGTGACAAACCGACGCCTCTAAGTGGCGCATATGTGTGTGTGTGTGTGTGTGTGTGTGTTATCTCCCAGGCGCTTGTCGTGGTTTGATGGCTCGGGGCTGGGTTTCTCTCTGGAGTATCCGTCCATCGGTCTGCATGCCATCTCCAGGGATGTGAGCGCGTACCCCCAGGAACACCTGTATGTCATGGTCAACGGAAAGCTCAACGGTAAGAGGGAAGTTCAACCTCAGACTGACGGTTTTCAATGAATAGACACGCCTTCTTTTACCCCGACTTCTCGTTTCTATTAAATGCTAAATGCCTGAAAAGCAACAGAGACATTTTTTCCTACTCATTTTTATCGCAACTTTCTTTGAATTTAGAAGCAAGTTTTAAAAGTTTTAGAAATTTTCACTAGTTTTCCGTTTTTTATTTGTTTTTAGTTAAAATTTTCAGCTCTATTTTAGCTTTAATTGTTTTTTTCCTTTTGTGAGTTTAGTCTTAGTTTTTTGAAAATGCTTCGTTTCGGTTTTGAGTATTTTTGTTAATTTAAGCTGCATTCCAGGCTAAGAAAAAATAAATGTGTAACCTTTTTCCCGTGTATCGGCACCCAGCATTATTGCACACTGTGCACTTTATTATGCTGCTTACTTGTTTCTACTGTGTGCAATCGTGTAATTATTTTATGTATGCTGGAATATTTATTTTCAGAATTTTAATTATGCAGTTTTTCAGCACTGAATTGTTTTTTTTTTTTTTACTTGTTTTACCTCAAATGTCTTTATATTTGTTAAATATTATTTATTTACTTTTTCTTTTTCTACATTACCTGTGTTTAGTATTAGTTAAATATTGTTTTAAAGTTCAATAAATATTAAATTGGGACTTAAAGAGGTACGCAGTGAAGCACGCATTTTGAATGTAAATATCGATGACAATCAGGTTCATTTAATTGTGGCCACCAAAATCGTGATCACGATCAAAATCCAATTAATTATGCCCCCTTACTCTGGAATTAACATTGCGGATGCCAGGGTTAAAACAGTATTAAAATTTGCCTTAGTTTTACTTTTTTTAGTTTTGACTTAAGATTTTAAATTATACTATAGTTTTAATTCGTTTTTACCATTTGTAACATAGTTATGATTTTTGAAAATGCTTAGTTTTGGTTTAGTTTTTATCAGTTTTAGTTTGTCTTTTCGTGGACCAAGTTGTGTACCAGGGCAATAAAAAAAAAGAAAAGAAGAAATGTAGAACAAAATTATGTTTTTTTTAATAAGTATTGACATGAGCCAGATTAACAACCATACAAATCCGGCAAGTTATAAAAGATACTTGTTAGATTAAGTTTCGATCATGATTGCATCTGTTTCTGGTAACAACGCATACTAAGCAGAGAGTGACAGAAATAATTCTTCTGGATATTATGAGACACTTTATGAAACGAAAACCGAGCACATTTTCTCAATAACTTCAGTTCGTTTTAGTTTTGTGAACACTCATTACAGTTTCAGTCCATTTTGTTTCAAATGTTCTTTTTTCTTTTTATTACAGTCAACGAACATGTTTTTTTTACTTCCAGTTATTCGTCATTTTCGTTATTTTCGTTAACGATAACACATGGAGAACCGCGGCGTTAGCTGGAGCTAGTCGTTAGCCACCAGTGCTAGCGATAATGGCTCATCTGAGACCTGTCAATCAAAAGGACTGTAATTATTCATCTTTTAAAAGTTAAATCACATCTAAACTGGTGATTTGTAAAAAGTCAACCTAAGAGTTGTCAGGACGATAAACCAGGCTATAAATATGTTGGTTTCTGCTGTGAAGTTGGCTTTTTTTTTTTTATACATGGGATAAAATGGGAAGTCGTACCATTCTGGAGCCAGCCCCTAGTGGATGAAGGGGGAACTGCACTTTTTGTTGCTTCCATTGCTGACCGGTGGAGTTTTCCCCTCAATAATTACAGAATCTTACCCGCTTCAGCCAGAATCTTCACAAAGTCTCTGGTTTTTTGTTTTTGGAGCAGAATTGCACGTCTCAGCCAAACGAACTTTGATCTTTTGGTTTTATTTTCACAGATGAGAATGAGGCAGAAATGGCAGAGAAAGCAGAAGAGGACGAGGACGGCAGCAGCAGCGGAGGGGACGACGACGAAGGAGCGATCTCAGAGATCCGGTTCGTGCCGACCGACAAGACGTCACGTAAGTGAGCACCCTGTGGGAACCGAACTCCAGGCTGATCCGTCACACGGATCCCCAACAGTTTGTGGCATTTTCTGGCAGTGTGCGTGACGGGGAGGGCGCTTCCTGGTGTGTGTGTGTGTGTGTGTTAACAGAGTGCCAATTATTCAGAGGTCCCACTAGACATGGTTTTTGTCCGTCATTTGGGCTGACAAGGTCAAACAATTCAGTCATGATCTATATTTACCCATTAGTTCAAAAATATGATAATGTTTTATTACATATTCAATAGTAGTTGGCAATATAAAAGGTATAAAATAAAAAATTATATAGATTTTGACAAAGGTAGTTGGTCAACGAGGGTTAATACTGATGTTCAGTGTTTGTCTTTACAGTAGACATTGTACGT
>JAPXFQ010001289.1:0-100520 GCA_028564705.1 Apricaphanius iberus
GGATGGACGTAAGAGGAGATAAGAGGGATCCTTTGATCTAAGGTTAGTTGGAGGAAATGCCGATTCTGATGTTGTGTTTTGCAGGTGGAGCGGGCAGACGAGCATGTGAACGGAGAGCAGATGGACCAGCAGAGGACGCAGTGCAGAGGCTGACCGAGAGGACTTTTCCAAAGGAGGAAGGTGAGTACCATTTAAGGAAGGATGTTTCCAAACCAGGAACTTGACGAGGGAATCCAGGAGGTCTAGGAAGGAGCGAATTCAGGATCTAAAGGGAAAACAGGTAAGTCAGGAGATCCAGGCTCGAATCTTAGAAGAACTTCTTAGAATTAATCTGAGAGCTGAGGTTCGGCCTTGTTACCACTTTTGGAGTGAAAATCACCTGGTGCCAGTTTGCTGTCTCCACTCCTCTTTTGAAGCTGGAGTTAAGAAGCTCAAGATGAGCTGCACGGGCTGCCAGCAGCCTGCCACGCCCCTGCAGAGAAGGTAATATTAAAAAAACACTAACTAAGCAAGCCTCCAGCACTCAGACACAGAATCCCCACAAACATGTCCAGAAAATACTTACAAAAGTGACAAAACTGCTATACAGCTTATCTGTGTACCCTTATCTCCCCCTTGGTTCCAACCTGCAGGCCAGGACAAGACCATTTTCCTAAACCTCCGGAGCATTATTTTTGCTAATTCACCCGACCTCCCGTTTCTGCAGCCAGGTCTGCTTGGCATCTGAGCTATACCAAGATAGCTCTCTAAAGACAGGATCGACTGAAGTCGCTGCCTGCATCTGAACGCGTTCTTTTAAAATCAGCTTTGCATTGCTGTTCCTCAATGGACTTTGCCCGTTTGGATTGTTCCTCCCTTCATCATTTGCCTTGGACTGGTGGCGTGGACAAAGTCATCACCTGTAGGATACATTTAGTTTGTCTGGGTAGGGTGTAGGCTTCTGTAGGAGGTTTTAAAACACAAGTTGTGTAAAATGGTTTAATTGATTCTTCTGTAATTGTTAAACCACCAATTGCTCGTTGTTGATAGCATCACTGCACGTTGTCATTTGCTGTTGAATGCTTTTTTTTGTGTTCACTGGTTCTTGCTAAAGCGTATTATTACATATCCTATCTTTTAATATCCTTTCATTTTGTTGGTATGGTGTGGTTGCATGTCTTGTTAAGAAAGAATGCTATTAATCCTGTGTCCTGACTTCGGAGATACACCCACACAAACACACACAAGCACATCCCACTTATGCTTTGAAGCTCTTATTCTGGTAGTGTTAGTTTTTGGTTGCATACGTTATTATTATTCGCGAGTACTGCTGTTGATGTCAGCCAGACGAATTGCAGGCACATTGTGCAGTTCCATTAGAAACACACACAACAACTACATACGTCAATCAATTCAGCCAAATGCGCAGTTACACATCTGTTTTTAGCACCATGAACAGGTCTAGGACCCACCAGGGTTAGAGAGCAGTAATAGCCTTTATGACAAACAATTTAACTAATTCTGTTCACTTCATTCACTTTGATATTGCAACAGTATCACGTGTTGACAAGGGGAGTGTCGTGCCATTATGAGTGTGTTAGTTCCAAAAAGTAGGGAGTCCATCAAACAAATGAGTTTCTACTACAACAACAGATTCTATAAATACTACTCAATAACAGTATGATGTGAACATTCAGAACTGGGATATAACTACTGTAACGTGTGTAATTTTACAAAAAAAAGAAGCTTGTTTTGTTTGATAAGCCTGGTGTGTTTGTTTGATAAACACACCAGCTCTGACTAGGAGATACCAAATCTCAAGGTGGAGGGAGGATACAAGTGTTAAAGATAATATTTAAAGAAATCAATTTTCTCGTTCTATTATTTTTTTTAACTTAATATATTATTAAATGAAAGAACAATCAATAAAAACTGACACAGAGTAATTCCATAAAATTGTACAAAAAAAACTGAAATATTACATTTTCCACTGAAGCAAAGGTATAGCAGCTGACTCTGACTTCATTCACAATCTACACTGCAATATTTTATTTATACTATTAATATATTTTATTGCTACAATTTCCAGTCATTTTTTAAATCAGATTTTACTGTTTTTAATGTAACCTTTTTTTCTTTTTGTCGGTTGCCAAGCAGTGGATTTTCATTGCCAGTAAATTAAACTATGTTTTATTTTCCACATCCTTTTAACTAACAGAATTTATTACTGATCACATATAAATCAGATATAAGTCAGATTTCATGTATGTATATATATATATATATATATATATATATATATATATAGTTATATGTTAAAACTATATGCTATATACAATTATTAGATTAGAGTGTTGGATTTATTTAATATATGTATTACAGCATTAATATTTGCTCAACATGGGGTTGATATAGGGGCAGGATTTAATAAGCCTGTCCTGCTCCTTTTCGAACTGATCCTTTCCTCGTTGTTTTTATATCTTTCTTTATATAAAAAATGTTTTAACCATTCATTCACACAAGATACAAGAGTCAGTGGAAGAAAATAACTTTTCTTATTCACAAACTAATACTGTTACCAGAACAAGACTGATACCCTAAGATATTTAATCAATTTTGAGGTTATGCTTTATCCAGAAAACAGAAGGGGAAACAGGCTATGGGACGAGAGATTTAGGGAGGTTTTTTATGATGATAGCGGGGCACGGTGGCACAGTTGTTAGGACTGCTGCCTTGCAGCAAGAGGGTTGTGGGTTCATATACCTTTCTGCATGGAGTTTGCAGGTTCTCCCTGTGCATGCGTGGTTTCCCTCCAGATACTCCAGCTTCCTCCAACAGTCCAAAAACATGACTGTCAGGTTAATTCATCACTCTAAATTGTCCGTAGGTGTGGGTGTGTGCGTGAATGGTTGTTTGTCCTGTCTGACTGGCAACCTGTCCTGGGTGTATCCCGCCTCTCGCACGTTGACAGCTGGAGATAGGCACCAGCCCCCCCGTGACCCCTGGAGGACTAAGCTGGTTCCAAAAATGGATGGATGATTGTAAATTATAAATGATTGAAAATTCTTTTATTTGTAAAAAAAAGAGAAGGGTTTGCTTGTAAATTCATTCGTTCGCAACAAAGTTAAAAAGAAAAAGAAAAAAGAAGTCAATGGGGCTGGGCTGGCCTGGGTCTGACTCTGGTGGAATGGGTGGGGCTGGATTTGATGCAGCTCCCCCTTCTGTGTGTATCTAAAGGGGGGGGGTGGAATTGGTAGGGAAAGTATATTTCTTAGTTGCAGTGTAAGATCATCTTTGAATGTTACAGACGTTGACAAAATTGTTGGTACCCTTCATTAAATAAAAGAAAAACTCATAATGGTCACAGAAATAACTAATCTTACAAAAGTAATAATAAATAAAAATTATATAAATGTTGACCAATGAAAGTCAGACATTGCTTTTCATCCATGCTTCAACAGAATTATTTAAAAAATAAATGCATGAAACAGGCCTGGACAAAAATTATGGTACCCCTAGAAAAGAATGAAAATAATGTGACCAAAGGGACATGTTAATCCAAGGTATGTCCACTAATCAGCATCCTAGGTGTCTACAATCCTGTAATCACTCAGTGGGCCTATATATAGGACTCCAGGTAGTCACTGTGTTGTTTGGTGACGTGGTGTGTACCACACTCAATATAAACCAGAGGAAGAAAAGGAAAGAGTTGTCTCAGGAGATGAGAAAGAAAATCATAGACAAGCATGTTAACTGTAAAGGCTATAAGACCATCTCCAAGCAGCTAGATGTTTCTGTGACTACAGCTGCACATGTCATTCAGTAATGTACGATCCATGGGACTGTAGCCAACCTCCCTGGACGTGGCTGCAGGAGGAAAATTGATGACAGATCAAAGAGACGGATAATCCAAATGGTAACAAAAGAGCCTAGAAAGACTTCAAAATAGATCCAAGCTGAACTTTATGCTCAAGGAACATCAGTGTCAGATCGGAACATCCTTCGCTTTTTGAGCCAGAGGACAAATCATTAAAAAAAAACAGACTGGAGTATGCCAAACTACATGCTGACGAGCCACAAAGCTTCTGGGAGAATGTCCTGTGGACAGATGAGACAAAAATGTAACTTTTTGCCAAGGCACATCAGCTCTATGTTCACAGACGGAAAAATGAAGCATATCTAGAAAAGAACATGGTCCCTACTGTGAAACATGGGGGAGGCTCGGTTATGTTCTGGGGCTGATTTGCGGCATCTGACACAGGGTGTCTTGAATCTGTGCAGGGTACAATGAAATCTCAAGACTATCAGGGGATTCTAGAGAGAAATGTGCTTGCCAGTGTCAGAAAGCATGGTCTCAGTCGCAGGTCATGGGTCTTACAACAGGAAAATGACCCAAAACACACAGCTAAATACACCCAAGAAGGGCTAAGAGGAAAACACTGGCCTTCTATGAGCCCTGATCTCAATCCTATTGAGCATCTTTGGAAGGAGCTGAAACGTGCTGTCTGGAAAAGGCTTCCTTCAAACTGGAAACAACTAGAACAGTTTGCTCATGAGGAGTGGGCCAAAATACCTGCTGAGAGGTGCAGAAGTCTCATTGACAGTTACAGGAATCATTTGATTGCAGTGATTGCCTCAAAAGGTTGTGCAACCAAATATTAAGTTGTGGGTACCATCATTTTTGTCCAGGCCTGTTTCATGCATTTATTTTTTAAATAATTCCGTTGAAGCATGGATGAAAAGCAATGTCTGACTTTCATTGGTCAACATTTATATAATTTTTTTTATTATTACTTTTGTCAGATTAAAGTTATTTCTGTGACCATTATGAGTTTTTCTTTGATTTAATAAAGGGTAGCTGCTAGTCAGATATTTAAAGGGATTTCATCAAATTATTTTTAATTTGGTTATTTGAATACCTAATTCCCACTTGTGTATTGATTGTTTTTTTATTTTCAATAATGTTAAAAGATTTGTATTTACATTATGCAGAACAACGTCAAACGTTCATTTAGAGAAATTTTTTCACAAGTGGAAAATTCCCACCACCATGAACCAAAGTTTTAAAGTTCAAGTGGTCCAGATAAAATGTTATACAATAGACTGATTGAATCATACTTTTCCACTACTTTTTGAAAATGTTGGCCAGATGGAGAAAGCTGAACAAGCCCTCAAGAAATGTGCATTTGCAGTTTTTGCAACCAGAGTTGAAGAGGACACTCTGCAGCCAACATATTATATTGACATTGTAATTTAATGAGTGAAAGTCCTTAATGAGATGCCGTCAATTGTGCATGCGTGTGCTATGGTCTTTGGCTTGAGCTACCTTTGATGTAGTGTAGAAACTGTTCATGTACAGTCTTTAGTCATTTTCAAGCTGGTAGCATTGGATCAACAAAGAAGAGAGTTACACACTGCTATTGTTTGGTCTGCCTTTTATAGCTTATTTGTATTTTGATAGACTCCCAGGAAGTGCAAAGAATTTCTATTAGACTGTATTGGGAAGGTGAGGACTTTAATTTAAAAGAAATTAAAAAACCCATAATCTGAATTTTTGCTTCATTGTTTAATTCATCCAATTTTCATACTCATTTTGTTGAATTATAGCCATGCTGACAGTGTTTGAAATGTTAATGGCTTTTACATTACTAATCTAACTTTATCAAGGTGAGATGCTTAACTAAACATAATTTTGAATATGTTTACAAAGAAGCTGTGGCAAGGTGGGTGGGTTGGAGGGACAATCACTCTGTTTGCTTTACTTGATAAATAAATTTGATAAAGTAAAGCTTCAGTATAAATGAATAACCAGTCACAATTATTCATATTTAAGATCTACAGGTGAACAAACAAAGAGTCATGAAGTTAGACTTCCATAATGTACACTACTGTTATCCTTAACAGTACTGAATGCAGTGTTATTCAAAAAGTCATAGTGTTCAGTAATGCATGCTATGTATATTTATCACACAACTACATCGCAAGTTTTCTTTCAAAAGTGACTAATTTCTGAGGCTTCTCCTTGGTTAGCCCTTATCATTGTAAATCACTTGTTTTCTGTGAGGTGGCCATGTTAAGCTCCTGCTCCATAAGCCTGACACACCAGATGAAGTGTAGGGTATTCTCACAAGCACACAGCACCTATTCAGCTGTCAGTGGGAAAAGCCAACAGAGGGCTTCCTTCTGTATCCTTTCATCTAGATCCTATAAGCCTTAAAACTAATCACATCAACTCAACCATGATGCGTCTGTGGAGACACTTCCGAACAGTCCTGTGAGAACAAAGGACGATGAGAAGGGATAGTTCTTCAGAGGAACTCATACAGAAACTCAAACATCTCTGAAATGCAACTTGGGGGCAATAATTTGTTGCTGTATTTTAAAACCTAAGAAAATCTGTGACCACAATACAGTGCCTTGAAATAATATTACATGCAGAGAGTCTCCTAGCTAAAGACCTGGGACAATTATGTTGGTAAATCAACTATGTTTATGTCTTGACTAAATAGCATATCCACAGTAATGTGAAATATTTTCCTCTATTTTATTTTTTTTTTGTTTTTGCCTATTATGTTAAATGTTTCAATTGAGATTTTGGTAGCAGGAACTGTTCTCAATATTTTTGAAATAAATAGTTTCTGCCATACTAGAGTACTTTTAGGCATTAAATAACTTTTTTAAGGTCTTGTCACATTTTCTCAATTGACAAAGTTCATACTTTGACCAGGCCACTCCAAAATAATATTAATTTACTTATTTAGGAAAATTTAAAAAGTAAAACAAGTTTTTCCCATGAAAACCCAATTATTTAAATATTGAAGGATTTTGGAGGATGACAATCAAGCGTCACAGGCGTGAATGCTGTTATCTTAAAGGCTGAATAAGGAACATTTTTCTTAGAAGCTATCTCTTTAAAAAAATAATAATTCAATGGAGAGTTTAGAGTTATGCAGAATGAAAGTGCACCCTTTCCTTTAAAAGTTATATTTTACCTAAACTCATTTAAAAAAAAACTTTTTCCAACCACCGCACTGTGTTTATATTTACGTGTTCAAGGCAACAGCTCCGTGCCAAATACTACTGTAAACAACTGTACGGAGCATTGAATTATTTACTGTAGATAATGGAGCATTCTGTAAGTTTAGCTGCTGTGTCTAAGCCCCATAGATTTCATCATCTTTCTCAGAAGAGGAGTGACCTTACAAGATCTAAAACTAGAGTTAGTTTAGGTGAAGCCTACAACAGATCAACACAAATGAAAAACTTTCACGGCATCAAAACGTAAGAGGAAATTGAGAAGTTTCTCATGGAGAAAGGTAAGAAAGCTTGCTAACGGATAAAGCTAGCTGTCTGTAAAACAGCTTTTCAATATTTATGTATATGACGTTGTTCCTAGATCGACATCAACCTCCACACCGATTAAATGGAAGACAAGATTTCCTTCTGCTCTGTCATGTATAGTAGGCTCGCTTTCACTGCTGCGGTGAGTGGCTATTATATAGACTTTTCCAGCTAGCTTTTGTATTGACATAAGTCTCCGAACATACACCTTTGTCGAATACATATGCAGTGAAATTTGTCAGATGTTTAAGTAAATTCTTAAGTATAAAATTTGACTTTTATAGAGAACATCACCAAGAGAAGTGGAGGATACCTATGACGTTACATTTCTGACAAAAAAAAGTGGGAGAGTACATAGCTGTGATGGCAAGTATCTAATACTAATCACGGGCGCATTTCTTATTCATAGCGCAGGTCCGATCGCGGTGTTCATATTGACTGGCGGGCCCATTAATGCAGCATAGGAAGCAGAGAAACATGCCCCCTTCACCTTTCTGTATGCGCTCACTGGAAAACTGCGCAATCTCTCTTTTTAAAGTAGGATTTATTTGACAGTTGGGGGCGGTATGAGAAGAGTCTCATCGAATTAATTGGCTTGATTTTTCATTCCGTATCTGCTCCACAAAGAAGAGGGAAGACGAACCGTGGACAGTAGAAGCTGAAGGTCAAGACGGTAAGGGAACATAAATTAAAATATGTTTCTTCTGTGAAATTCACTTTATTAAGTAAAACTATACATTTTACTTTAACAGTCGAATCCATTAGCACTCAGAATGAATCATTAATTTGTCGTATACACACTGAAAGGGCATGAACCTATGTTAGCATGTGGCTAATATATGTGCTTCTGCCAGCGGAACATCAGGGTAATTTTTGACCAGGTTTTTAGTTTTTGTTTTATTGAAAGGATCCCCATTAGCTACAGCCATGCTGCAGCTATTCTTCCTGGGGTCCTAAAAAACATGTACATAAACAAAGAAATCACTAATATACAAAAACAAAAATCAACTGAAAGGGTAAAACTAAATGCAATAAGTTAAGCAAGTAAAAACAAAACAAGCCACACAAATGTGACCCTCACAAAATCTCAAAAAGCAACAAAAGTAAATTAAGCACAAAAGTTACTTCATATATGAATATATAGTATGAACTCATCAACATGTAGGCCTACACCTAACATATTTATACGGTATTTTTACGATGGAGTAATTATGCTGTGTTTCTGCTTGATCTCACTCGATTGGGCTATTTCCGAGTACATACCCCATTCAGGTACTTTGTTGATTCCTGAAATTGCCTCGGAAATTGCCTAGCCCAATATAGTGGAGAGACGCGGGTATCGGGGCATTCCGCTCCAATTACCCTGGAGCTCCTTCTGTGGAAACGCATTATTGTAGTCTTTGAAGTGCTTGGTTAGTTACTGTCCTTCCTCTTTACTTTATTTATTTATATATTTTTTTCACAGTTATATGTGCAGATCAATGTGATGGACTGGGGACCTGTCCAGGGTGTACCCCGCCTCTCGCCCGTTGACAGCTTGAGATAGGTACCAGCCCCCCCGCAACCCCTGGAGGACTAAGCGGTTCCGAAAATGGATGGATGGATAGATGTGCAGATCATGAATAAATTAAGTGATACAAAATTAAATAATGGTGGAATGGTGTACTTTTCACAAATTTTAAATCATGACTTATTCTCTCACTGAACAGCGTCACCAGTTTGTTCAACCGTGAGACTTTGGTGTTGAATTGTTGTCATTTTCAATGCATTATTTATACAACTGAGGGACAGGCTAAACTACAGACATCTGGTGACCCCAGGCAGGAGACATCACAGAGACCACCACCTCCTCAGAGGTATTTGCCGGTACCTATTCAGGGACCTTCAGAGAGCACTGTACAGCAAAGCATGGTCAGGTTTGGATATTGTTAGTCATGACACACTGGGATGTGTTGATATTATTAAGATATATAGTTGAGTAAATTTATATTAAATGTTGTGCTTTAATTGATTGGACTATTTATTATCCTTTGAGAGGTCATTTCACTCAAACTAAATGTTTTGTTTTTTTGTACCTTTGCTATCATTTTGGTTGAGCATTTTTAGATTTACAAATGACGCATCTTATTGCTTTCTTCACACTTTCTTTCAATAGTTTCCCTGGACTCTTTAAAGACAGGACCAATTTGAGATCACAGTTGCGCCGGACTAAAAAAAGGCCAAACACCAAAGTGACCCCTGTCAAATTCTTTTTTTTGCAGAGTGTCTCTGAGAAAACTCCCAAACTCACTGAGGAGCTCATGCTTCTACAGGCGGGGTTAGGAAGAAGAACAGTGAACATTCCTGAGGATGCTAGCCACAAGGAGGTGTGATACCTGATAAACTGCTAAAGCAGCAATTAGGTTTAGATTATTTTTTATTATTATTTAAACTTTGCCTGTAATAATTGGATCCACAGGTCACAAGCATTCTCTGTGAACTGTTCCCAAAAATGAATCAGCTGAAGGGAGCATGGATGCTGTGCAAAGCTATGGGTAAAAAAATTCTTTTTTCAAATATATATAAATTTAGATTATTTTGGTTGTTACTGATGCACTAATGTTTGACAAATGTCTTTCAAACAAACAACTGAAGATTATTTTGAATGAAAATGGAAATACGAGGATCAGGTCAAAGGACACTCACCCTCCAACCACCTGAGGATGAAGGATACACTGGGAGCAGCATAATAAAGACCCTGGGGGAGACATGGTTGTACATTATGCCCATCCAGCACACATTGGATATCACTCCCCTGCCAATGACTGTGCCAGAATTCGAGGCCATGCCTAAAGCACGGTGTGTCTCATGACAAAACCATGTGCCACTGCAGCTCCTTGCACTCCATGTCAAAGAGGGTAACATCTCTAAGGACCATGAGGTATGGCTGTCTGAGCAAAATATGTACCTTGTTTTTTTGTTTTTTTTTTGTTTTTGGGCGGGGGGTTCTTGAACTATATTATTTAAAATTGCTGCTATATGTCTTTCAATTCACACATCCCCTTTGGTTCACAGGTTAAGCATTTTTAACAGAAAATTCAAGACCTTTCTCCATCAGCCTCCTCTACTTTCTCTCTCAGGATATAAATGTGTTCCTTGGCCAGTTGAAAGACTCTATTGTGTGTACTGGGTCTGCCTATAGGTGACCTCCTGGTCAGACATGGTCAAAAATCTCACCATACCAAGTTTATTTTTAAATTCTTTAAAACAAGGCGTTACAAAGTGCTGTAAAGAAATTACACCTTTTACCTCTGAACTCGATGAAGGATACCCCCTCCCACACACAAATAAATTGTTTCCTTTCAAATTTGATTTAGTTTGAGCTGCTTTAGTAGAGCCATGTCCAATACAACACCTATGATCTTTATGGAAGTAAACACATTCAACATAGTAAGGTAAAGATTCAAGTTTGCCTACGTCTTCATTACTGTGGGTCGTCAATACACACTGAAAATATCATAATGCTTTCTGTTATTGATTGCAAAAACGATAAAAGGGCCAAAAAAAACATTCAAAACAACATTTCTTCCCAAGAATCTATCTATTGAAGGATTTTATCATTATATTCAATTTAAACCTTAACTCTATAAATTCCATGCGTGTTCATTTTTATCAGAGAGGAGACGAGAGTAATTTAATTTTCTTTAGATTTTAATACAAGAAATCAAATACTGGTTCACAGGGTTGCTTACAACAAATCAAATATTTAGCTTACAGAGTGGTATAAATTATCCACACCCTGGGTCACCCTACCTAGGAGGAATGACAACGTATATAATAGAAACATTAAGTTTTATATTTTAACACAAAGTTAGAGAAACTCCCCTATAGCTTTACATATGGGACACGAAACATGATTGGTTCATTCAAACTTTTGCCAAGACCAGCCTCCTTACAACCATGCATGCATAATTAATTACCTTCCTGTTATTCTGACTTTACAAACCAGCTGTAACTAGATTTTCTGCTGACAAAGAGTGTGGTATCTTATCTTATGTGGTTTTTATCTGCATCCTTCCATTGTCAATTGTATGGTGATGTTACCTGCCTGTGGTTTCCTGCTCAATGTCCTGTTTTTCCTTGACTCAAACAAGAGCTGACTCTGCAAAATACCTCTAAAACAATCTTAAAAGTATAATTAAAAAGTATGGTAACTAAAACACCTTAATCAAACATTAATAAATGTTTAATATACTTCACTATGCAAAGAAACCAAGAGACTTACATATATTTCAAAATAAAATGAACAAATGATCTATTTGGACAAATTAGAAATGATCATCTGGAACCAACAGTCAGTTTACAAGAGTTCATGAATGATCTTAACAGCATTATTGATTTTCAGAGGTTTGGTACCCTCATTAGTTTATCGGTTGTACAATAATATAACACACTTTTATAGTGGGAAGTGTTGTATCATGACAACCATACACTCATGCTTTTTCTGTTCCGTTATGCCCTTTTTACAACACCGTCAGATGTCACAGATCTAACTGTGGCTGATGATGATGATGATGATGATGATGATGATATGGCTTTTACTGTGTTAAGAATATTTGAATTTAATTATGTGGAGTCAAAAAAGAAATTTGTCAGACTATGCAAGCTTTTTATCGCAGCTGACCTTATAAATGCTTTTTTTTCATATATATATTTTTCACAAAGCTCTGTGAATAAACTCCTCGGTCACTCCTTATTAATTTGGGGAGCATTTAAGTCACGTCCTTCTACTTCCAGTCCATGGATTCCTTTCTGCCCCAAACAAATGAGTGAGAGTCAATGGAACGCTAAAAGTTTTTTTCAGACACCGTTTGAAATGTGCCATGAATTGAACATATGTCAATAAATTTTAAAGTCATATTTTGATGCAGATAAACACAAATTTTCGAGTGATGGCAAAAATTGCTTTAGGTTTTGTGTAAAACCCTTATCTGACTAAAGCTTGATGAGACAAATGGCTTTGATTTACCTCCTTCCTCCAGGACGACGGAATCAGCATTAAAGGTGGAGAAAACCATTATAAATCTGACCATGTGGAAAGTGGCAGCTATGCTGGAGGATAAAGAGTCTGAGTGAGAGCCAGCAAGGAGGAGGAGCTCTAGAAGGTCTCTGAGTGTTTCAAGTGCTAGCTAGTACCAGTTAGCATTATCTCAGTAATGTCATTTATGCGACTTCTGACTTGTGGGCATATTATTTGCAAATTTTTAAAATCAACTCCCACATTATGTGACAGTCGAAACGCACACTTATAATTTAAATTGAAGTACATCATATGTGCTATTCAGGACGTAAGATGAAGCAGACCAGGAAATAACTTTTATAGCTCTATTTACTTCCAGTGCTGGGCAATATATCGATGTTAAAAATATATATATATATTTTTAAAAGGGATATGAAATTTGACAATATTGCATATATTGATATACATAGTTTGAATGGTCAGCAGCATGCTCCAGGCAAGCTGCTGACCAAGCGCTCTCAGCACTGCTTACCAAGCCCCCGCACCTTCTCTTTCACGCACAGAGGGAGGGGTTGGGATTTAACAAGATTTAAAAAGCTACTGAAAACACACAGACTTGAGATATGATCTCCCCAGTCCCAACTGCTTTGCACGGGAAGCACTGCCACAAATGTACACCGAAGTCAGGCAGCATCTTTCTGACCAGCTGGCTAACGTGCAACCTTTCGTGTCGACCAGTGACGTGATCAAGCAGGACGTGTATGCCTTATGAGCCTAACAGTTCATTTTATTCAACACTGGGAGATAAAATCATTATGTTTCCAAACAAGTAATTTCCCACAAATGTGGGGTTTAAACTGTGACTAAAAATTTGCTCTCACTTTGTGATAAAAAATATCAGGATATCTATTATATATTGATATTTAGCCTAAATATATCGGGATATGACTTTCGGTCCATATTGCCCAGCCCTAGTCTGTGATAGAGAAAATAGTTGGACATAACTTGCTTTTTATCCTTATTGAAGCCCTGCTCCTCAAGTCAGAGAAACAGTTAACGGTCTAGTTATCAGCTCTAAAAGCCACAAGCCTATTAAGCGTACTGGCGTGAATGCCGCCATGGATTCATAAGACACACCATGTGTATTATCCTAACATGCCGGCACGGTGTGCCTAATAAAAACCCTTCCAGGCCTATGGTAATTGATTATTTTGTAAGATATATTTTAGATGTTCTGTTTTCAATAAATTCGACTTCCTATTTCACTAGGTTGCTTGTCCATTGTGTAGTGAGCTCTTTCCAAAAGACAAGATCAGCGTACGTGCTAGTGTTTGTGGGGAGAGGCAAGAAAATGTAGCATTTCTTTATCAGGGTGATTTTCATTACATTTTCTAAATATTGAAATATTGTTGTATACTTACAATCATGTAACCCAGCAGAAGATGACACTTCTGCTGGGTACACTTGGTGAGCCGTCCTGCAGGTCAGTCTCATGACAAACAGATCTGTGTTGTTGTATTTTCTGCTTTGTTTTCTGGAACAGGAAATCACTCTGTCGACCCTGCGGAGGAAAGCTGGATCCTCAACCGTGAATAGAGCTAATTGACAGTTTTGGAGTTAATCCACAATAGAGGAAAACTTTAATATAGAATTTACAATCCAGCAAATTGGTGGAGAACGCAGGCAGTGATTTTCCAGGAGCAAAGTATAAAAGTAAGTTGATTGTTGATGAAATATTTTGAGGAAACACTGAAGTGAATTACTGATCTGAGTTTAACAGAATGATGGGGAACTGAGGACTGACCATTGACAAAAGGACCCGGGTCATTTTCTCAGTAATCTGGCAAGCGCTACAACAAATTAATAGGTAAATGTTGGTCTGAAAATTCTCCATTTTAATGTTAACTCTGTCTCTTTAAAGGAAAAGAGGACCGTGCGAGACAAGTTCTGAGTCTGGGCTGCTCTCGCTGGGGAGAGACGTTTCCCCAGCGACAGGTCTAGTGGGAACAAAGGATTCCTAGACCAGCCTGGGTGACTGCACAGCCCGTGACCGAACATCACAAAGTGTGCATAGAAAAAAGGTCTGCATTCCTAAAGAGATAAGGTCAGTGTGTATGGATGACTAAGACTTAAAAGGAAATAAATTGCCATGGTAATATAAACATAGTTGTGGTGTGAATGGGTGCATGTTTGGAGAGTAAAGATACAGATAAATAGTTTCCAGGAAACTATTTTGCACATCTGGATTCAAATAAACTCTCATTTAGAGGATAGTAGTTTGGTTGAATCTAAAACTCGGGTTGTCCGGTGAATCTTAAACACCTAGTGGATGTCCGCTCCCACAGAACTAGTCTGGGGTGTAGAAGATTGACATTCAGGGACAATCTGGGGAAATCTAATTTTCACCTGACTCAATCCTACATACTTTAAGGAAGAGAGCAGATTGACATAGTTGCTGAGAGCATGGACTATAAACCCCGCATTCCCCTGCCAGGGAGCCGCTGGTGCACCTTAGGAAGACAATTAACACTGTATTTGGATAAAGTACTACCAATGATAGAGACTAGTCTCAGCAAGGCAGATAGAGATAAAGTAGAAAGGAGGGTCAGAAGTATGTGGAAAGATGAGGGACTAGACGCACAGGAGAGGAGATGTTTGTCCCAGTTGTGTTTCAAAGAAGCAGGGAAATGTGGAGATAAAGCAGAAAAGGCCAACGTGGTTACTGGAGGAAAGACAAAATGGAAGAAAAGACAGGCAAAATGGAACCAGTTAGGTATATTAGGGCAAGGGACAGAACATCTTTGTCAGGAACCAGACTGTGACGAGGAAGACAGCTCGAGCCCTCCCCCTTATACAGGGATTTATCCCCCGATATCCCGGACAAACAATATGTATCCTGTAGTTAGAACTGCAGATGGGACTGAAATTCATTGGTAACTCACTAGGACAGATGCTACAGAAAGAGGTATCTATGAGGAATATGGCCCAGAACACAGATCACACCCACACCCCCAATGCACACCCTCTGCTCCTCCGGTAGCTCCCCCATCTTCTCAATACCCCGTCCAACCCAGCTCTCGGGACGGAGCCACACAGTTGTGGCAAGTAATGAGCAAGAAGAAAGTAGGTCACTCAAACACTGGTCCAAAACCCCCTCAGGTTAATACACCACCTCAAGCATCTGACAGGACACCCTCTCAGGCGTCCGGCAGTCAATCAGGAGCCATAGAGATTAAAAATGAGGACCATGAACCCACACATGAAATTGTAATTGCTGTTAAGGCTCAGGGTACACTAGGAAACACAAGTGATGAGGAGGATTATGTAGAAAAAGAAGTGAGGAAGAGAGTAAGAGAGGAGTTAGAAAAAAAACGAGAGGATGAGAACAGACGGGGGCCAATAGAGCCAGAGGAGGGCTTAAAGGGCACACCACCCCTGGGACAGACAGGAGTAACGACTAGATTACAACTCAAACAGCAGAAAAAACATCAGGAAGAAGAGCCGGAGGGAGGTCAGTCACAAAACATAATGCCTTTAGTACAAGCACCAGGGGGAGGAGAACTGTACAAACCTCTAAAATTAGCAGACCTTAGAGGATTGATCCAATCTTTGCCATCTTTATCAGACGGAGCTAATTTGTGGTTAAACAAGCTGTACCAGCTTACAGCTAATCAAACATTGGCCCTAGGAGATCTAAGGGGAGTAATGGGGTTAGTAATGACAGCTACAGATTTTAGAAATATGCAGGAAGAAAATAATTTAGCTAACCTCCCAGATTCTACACCTTTAGCAGGACTAATTAATGGAATAGCCACCTGGTTGAGACAGAAATATCCAGGAACCCATGCCTCAAAAGTGCCAAAATTCATGTGGAAACCTGAAGTGTCACCCATTGATTATTTATTACAAAGCAAGGACACCTGGGTGGGACAAACAGGGGAATATCCTGATCATCAGGGAACAAACAGAACTTGGTTCAGGGAAGCGGTGTTAGCAGGGGTGCCGGAGACTGTACAACAGAAATTAAAAGAAAATCCGGATCTACTAAGTGCTGACGAGGGTAGATGGGACTTGCATTTAATTCATCATCTTCAGAAAGAGGCAGATCGGTATAAGAAAGGATCTGAGGAGACTAAGAAAATGGAGACTGCTTTGTTAAAACTACAGTTAAAAGAAGCCCAATCTAAAATAGCTGAACAGAAAGCTGGTTCAAAGAAAGGGAAGCAATTGGTGGCAGAAATTGCCCCAGCTGCAGCCCTAGAGGCTCCTCCCCCTTCATTTCCCATAATGTATGCTGGAGCCCCCCCTAACCAGTCACCCGTTGCCCCCTATGGGCAGCAGTGGCAACGCCCCTGGAGAGCACGTGGGAGGGGAAGGGCCCGTGGGTTCAGAGGTGCTGGGGGAAAGCAGCCAAGCACTAACGGTTGTCATCGGTGTGGCTCCATTGATCATTGGGTGAGAGAGTGTCCTTACCCACCAACGGGGAACCAACCACAATACCAGCCTTCTCACCACACAGCTCCAAATCAGCACATGGCTCCTCCTCCGTATGGCAGGGGAAGAGGAGGCCAGCACTATTGACAATGCCCACAGATTTTCCCAGTGGGCGGAACTAAGGGAGATCCCTTGCTCACATTGAACATTTCTGGACATTCCTTAGCTTTTTTGGTGGATACTGGGGCTACTTTCAGCACCATGGACAAATCATTACCACAAACAGTCTTGTCTGGAGAAAAAGTGTCAGTAATGGGAATTTCTGGGGCTCCTATGATTCTCCCGGTAACTCAACCTATGTCTGTGTCATTGGGAAACCAAAGAGTGAACCATCCTTTTGTGATAGCACCCACCACTCCAGTGAATCTTCTTGGCAGGGATTTACTTATTAAGCTGGGAGCTACCATACTATGCACAGCTGATGGACTTGAAGTGACTTTTCCCAATTGACAGAAACACTGTTGTGGTTCCCTGAATGGACGATATCTGCTCAGAGATGACGCCTCACAAATGACTGACATATTCTGGGGCAGGCTTACCACACCTCCTGAACATGAACACTCTGCAGCCACATTCTTGGCATGCTGGAGGCCTTGGCTGCTGGAACTACAACCCTTTGTCCCGCCGCCTGACCCTTTACATGTTACTCTCCTGTATGAAAGGGGCGATCCTACTATGTATCAGGAACAATTTGAGAAACAGCTTGAGGGCCACACGTGGTCTGTGACTTCCAGTCCATGCTTTGTGGGGAAAGAGGGAGTAGCACTGTTTGCTAATCTTACATCTGATCAACTGAAATGGTACATGATGGAGACTGAAGCTCTCCCACATGTGTCACTTTTACTACACCCTAAACATCAAGCCAAGGATCGCGGGGGCATGGTAAATAGGGGGGTCACAATTACAGATTGGATTCCAACCCAGATACCTACAGTCTCCTTTTCTCCTTCTACTCAGATGTATAAAATAGACACGCAAGTAACAGATCAGTTCAGCGACACTGGGGAACCTCATGACTGTGTTGCACTAAATTTTGTGGCCCAAAAAATAAGACCAGACCTGTTGACAGAACCACTCCCCACAGGACTGACCCTGCACACAGATGGTTGTTGTTTTAGAATCAGAATCAGAATCAGCTTTAATCGCCAAGTATGACACATACAAGTATGATGCATACAAGGAATTTACAGATACAGTACAACCTGTCCAAGTTAGTGGGAAAAAACGCTCAACTGTGTTGTGGGTCCGTACAGCACTCACAACGCAGGTGATAGAAAAAAACCACACCAACAAACATTTAAGCACATATTCAGACACTAACAATGACACATCAGGAAGGATGGGATCATTACAAACAACAACAACAACAACAAACAGATCCAGGTCACTGTTGGGCATGCAGCCACCAAGCGGCGCTCCCGCTTGGTGGCCGACAGTAAAGGTGACTTACAATCAGGTTTTGCTGTGGTGTTGCAAGATAATAATACTGAACAGACAGTGGTGTCGGGAAAACTACATGGCAAACAGAGTGCGCAGCGAGCTGAGATCAGGGCTCTGATTGAAGCCTTTAAGTGGGGAACAGGAAAAGAAGTTACCATTTGGACTGATTCTAATTATGTTTCTCTGTTATTCATTATGAGCTACCACAGTGGAAAAGGGCAGGATTTGTCACCACCACAGGCAAGCCTATTCAGCATCACTCAGATATCATGGAGCTTTTAGAAGCAGTGCAGCTACCCTCTAAATTAGCCATTTTAAAGTGCAAGGGCCACAGTAAGTTAAACACAGCTCAGGCTAGAGGTAACGAAGCTGCAGATCTGGCTGCAAAAACTGCTGCAGGTTACCAGCCAGAGACAAATACACAGCTAGTGGTTACAGATTTACAGGAAATATCAGACAGCCTTGCAGAGGAAGTGAAGCTAGCTCAACAGAATGCAGCCCCACAGGAGAAATCAGTTTGGAAAGACAGAGGTGCAGTTTTCTCAAATAACTATTGGAGAGGCCCAGATGGGAGACTTGTGTTGCCAGCCAGTTTGAAACCCACACTTTTCCAAGAAGCTCATGGACAGGCACATGTCTCTTTTAATCAGATGAAGAGGAACCTGTGTTTCTGGTGGCACCCATATTTATCAGACTGGGTAAAGAATTTTTTGAGTGAATGTACGGTTTGTGGGCAGTTTAATCCAAAACCCACTATCCCCAGTGGGGAGTGACTGATGCTCTAATGGCCATTAGATCATCAGTCTGCAGAACAAAAGGTCTTACTCCTTATGAGATCCTTACTGGCAGGATCTTCCCTGGTCCCTGGGCCGGCAGGGAGCCTCGAGTCTCTTCTCATCTTGCTCCCGACCCTCGTGGTGAACATCAACAGCTGAAATCTCTGGTGACCTCCTTCCTACCAGCTCCACACGTCACTCACGGTCAGGCTCCGGCACCTACAGAGGCTGAGTGGGTTTGGCTGAAGGTGTTCAAAAGAAAGTGGCAGGAACCTCGCTGGTCTGGTCCATTTCTGGTTTCTGCGCGCACCACCCACGCTGTCCAGCTTAAAGGCAAAGGATCCACCTGGTTTCATTGGTCACAGTGTGCCCTGGCTCCTGATCCATCCCGCACACTGCAGCAGATCTCTAATAATCTAAGGGAATCTATCTAAAGAGGGTGAGAAAGATTTTGACCAAGCGGGAGCTTAAGCCACTGGAGGCGGGGCCTGACTCACCCAGAAGAAATTGGTTGTGGGGGGAAATGGTTAATTAATGAAGTAATTACCATTTCCAAAGAGGGAATATATTATTTTAGCTGAAACAGCTGAAAAAAGCTGTTACATCGCTCTCGCAGCTGCCAGGTGCCATTAGAGGGCTCTACAACGAGAGTGAAGAACGAAAAAAGATTAAAATTATACTGAAGGACTAAAAGACTCGCTTAACCATTTATTGCATTTTACAGGGTTTTTTTTAACCATTTACTTAACCATTTCTATTCACAGGTGCAGTTTCTTAACACTGCCTAAGAGGGTTTATTAACACCCCAGTTAACTAATTTTTAATCATTTAATTTTCAGGATTTCTTAACATCCAAGTATTTTTAAGGTTTTCTTAATAAGCAAAAAGGGTCCTTTAGATAGAAAGATAGACTAGCTGAGGTAAGGTTACCTGAGGTAAGTTTTCCTGAAGGCGTGGTATGACCCAGTGTACAAGGTATTACAAGTGTCGGGGTTGAAAACTTTTACTCTTTACTACTTTCGCTGGATAAACTCCTTCGTCAATCAGAAACTGTTATCTGTATGTTTTAGAGGACCCGACGCTCCTCAGCGGAACCTTTTCAGAATGGAACTCAGAGACAGAGAGAAACAACACAATCACACAACAGAATTCTGTTTCATTGCGCACCTGAGTTCAGATGGAGCCAGACCAAAGTCTGACTCAATTCTTGAAAGTGGAACACGCTTTTATTGAACACAACACAAAGAAAAAATGACATGACATGGTCAATCCCAAGTACAAAGATCTCTCTTGTGTGCTCAAAGATAAACATTTCCCAAGTCTCCAAGCTAATTTACGAACCCCAGTTTATGGGGGTCTTAACCTCAACTATCTTTTCTTCCTGTTCCTGATCTATACAAAACTTGGTATTTATAACCGTTGTAAAAACCTGGTACAGATGTGAGATTGTTTTTACTTCAAACCCTGTTCTGGTACAATACGTCTCTGTGAAAACAAGTTGTCCTTCACTGTGAAACCAGCTTTGTTCCTTTCTGAAATAATAAGGCAGGTTATATGAAACTACATATAAAAATGTTTACCAACATATACGTAAAGCAGATTATACAAGAATGTAAATAAAAGTGTTCACAAATATATGGTATTCCTCACAAGCCAGACCTAGGGAAAGGAAAGACTAGAGAGATTCCAGAAGTTAAATAGGTTTCTTAAGATTTTATCAAGGTTTCTTAACAGTTACATTATTCTTTCAGTTTGATTTAGTTATTTACAGCACAATCATGTTAACTGATGGTCAATTGTGTTTTTTTATTACATTCTGGTCTTGTATTTGCATTGTGGTTCTTTGAGATCTGCTTATCATTGCCAGGGTTTTCAACTTTTAATAAAGTTCAAAAGTAACTTGTGCTTCTCACATTAAAACCTTAACAAAGTGAAGACTAAACTAAAATAGCACCACAAACATTGAAAACATGCAACTCTGGGGCAACACAAAGTTGCTGTGTGGCCTAGGACTATGCAGCATAATCATAGTTAACATCATTTTCTACTGCTGTGGGGATTGGCCCTATAACAGTTCCAAAAATCCGACACTGGTCTCTTTTAGCTCACTCCCACTAAGTAATAGGCCAAGGAGACATGTGGCTGCCAAACCATCCCCTAACTCTAAGTGTAGCGACACACAAGGACCATATTACGCACCAGGATGGTTTTCCACTTTCTGTATCCCAGAAGGAGGATCGGCAGTAATTACCATCCCACTTAACACTCTAACATGGAATGGAAAACAAGCAATTTGGTATAAGGATTATCCCTCCTGGTACATAACTAATGACCAAAAGGATACGACTTGGTCCACTCTGATTGCTGACCCACCAGGATATGATTGGAGCAGTTACACCACATCAGCTTTTGCAAAACATATGCGCCCCCTGGTGAGGTTAGCTAAAGCTGCAGATAAATTACTCATCACTGTTAACCTAACTAAAAGCCATCTTATCCCCTCACAAAATAGTATCAGTGGCCAATGGTGTGCGCTTTTCCTGATCTGGGTACACAAAGGTGGAAAAGATGTTCGATTTCCCATTAAAGTATGCCAAGACCCCCGCAACGTATCTTCCTCAGTAAGCCAGAATCAAGCCTCGGTAGCATAGTTAAAGAACATCCTACTCCAGATGATTATTTTGAAATGATGACAGGAATTGGAGGATCCACTAATAATTGGTTGCTTATGGCTGAGAAAACAGGTAATACAGTAGGCCAAGATTGTATAGTTTGTATGGGCCCCAGGCCTCTTTTAAAAGTAGAAGCCACACCAACTGAATTAAACACATCATGTTTAGTTTCCTTGCTCTCCCAGGTGAATCCAGTCTCTGAATGTACACAGTGGGAAGATCCATTTCCCATAGCAGATAACCGAGCTACCCCTCCATTTTTCGACAGCAATGTAGCTCTAAACAATTTCACCTGTTTTAACAACACCTCCCCAGGTAATAAACCGGTAGGTACAATGAACTCCTCCTATTGCTCTTCGATCCAAAACTTTACTAACCCATTCCAGGCTAGAGCAGACATTTGGTGGTATTGTGGTGGAAAAACGTTGTGATCAACTTTACCTAGAAATTGGACAGGTCTGTGTACACCGGTCACCTTAATCATGTCAGTTGTAGTGTTCGTTTCCTCTCCAACGGGGGAACAACCTCTGATACAGTACACAGGAAGAAGATCCAAGCGTGAAACTACTGTTCCAGTTTCTGATCCCACTTACATTGATTCTATAGGTGTTCCCAGAGGTGTACCTGATGAATACAAATTGGTTAATCAAATTTATGCTGGATTAGAGTCCAGTATTTGCTGGTGGTGCTCCATAAATAAAAACGTTGACAGAATAAATTATATTCACTATAATGTCCAGAAATTAGCAAATAACCCTAGAGATGGATTTGAAGCCGTACATGAGCAACTTAGCGCAACCTCCCTTATGGCCTTCCAAAACAGGATTGCAGTAGATATTTTATTAGCTGAAAAAGGTGGTGTATGCTCAATTTTCGGTGAGCAGTGCTGTACTTTTATCCCCAATAACACAGCCTCCGAAGGAAAACTAACTAAAGTAGTGGAAGGACTTAGAACACTCTCAAATAGGCTGAAAGAACAGTCTGGCGTTGACACCTCTATGTGGGATGATTTGCTAAACAACATGTTCGGTAAATGGAAAACTCTGGCAATGTCCATAATGGTGTCATTAGCAGTTTTTGTGTCAATTATGGTTCTTTGTGGATGCTGCTGCATCCCCTGTCTCCGTTCCTTAGTTAGCAGGTGTATTGAGAAGGTAGTGGGTGATAATTTACAGGGTGAATACCTGTTGCTACCCCTCCGGGAACCTGTAGGAGACATTCAGAGAAATTAATTCATTCGTGTTGGAACGAATGAAAAGAGGGATTTGAAGTAAAAACAATCTTAAATGAGTACCAGGCTTTTACAACAGTCATAAATACCAAGTTGTGTTTAGGAAATTACCCAGTTGTGTAGAAACAGGAAGAAAGATAGTTTAGGACCCCCATAAAAGGGGGTGTCTGTAAATCATTTTGGGGGAAAAACAGACTTAGGGAAGTAGATGATAAGGGGCACACAATGAATGTTTATGTACTGGGAGTGACCATGTCGTGATTCTTTTTGTCTTTGTGTTCAATAAAAAGAGATGAGGGCTGTGAGTCGGCGCGCACACTTGGTGAGCCGTCCTGCAGGTCAGTCTCATGACAAACAGATCTGTGTTGTTGTATTTTCTGCTTTGTTTTCTGGAACAGGAAATCACTCTGTCGACCCTGCGGAGGAAAGCTGGATCCTCAACCGTGAATAGAGCTAATTGACAGTTTTGGAGTTAATCCACAATAGAGGAACACTTTAATATAGAATTTACAATCCAGCATTAGCCACTGATGTAGTTCTTAAAGTGTGGGGTCAGGGTTGTACATAATGCTTTTATCTGCATGTTTAGTGTATCAGACATCCTGATGGCACTGGAGAAGAATGTCGATACTTCTGTGACATTCCACATCTCTGTTACAATTCAATTCAATTCAATTCAGTTTATTTATATAGCGCCATTTCACAACAGATGTCATCTCAAGGCACTTTACAAAAAGAGTTATTACAATACAATGTTTAGTGTAGAAATTACAGAACCACAGAAGATTGCGTCGTGGAATTCTCAGCAATCCCTCATACTGAGCAAGCATGCAGCGACAGTGGGAAGGAAAAACTCCCTTTTAACAGGAAGAAACCTCCGGCAGAACCAGGCTCAGCACAAGCGGTTATCTGCCGCGACTGTCTGTGGCTTGGAGAATACATAACAGAGACACAGAAAGAGCAATAGAACTGATGCACAAGTTTGTTGCAGGACGTGGAGAATTTTCCGTCACTGCAATGCCATCTTAGTCAGGGTCGTCAAGCAGGGCTAATCCGGAGCACCTACTATAATAGAAAACAGGTTAGTGCTTGAATTGACAGCACATCATGCAGTTGGGGAGAAGTAGGAGAGAAAGTAGGAACAGACCCTAATAATGTCCTCCAACAGCCTAGCCTAAAGCAGCATAGCTACTAACATTAACCTGTCTCCTAGCTACTAGGAGACCTGGCTACCAACACTCTGTCTGAGTCCTCCTGACCCGTGGACGGTGTAGGGCCGGTAACGGCCCCCGTCATGCCGGGGTCTTCTCGGAGTCGGGTTGTTTGAGAATGCAGCCCAAAGTGGGTGTAAAACTCCATCTAAGGCTAAATACCGGCACGAGACCGATAGTCGACAACTATCTTAAGGAAAAATAGACAGAACTGAGAGGACAGAGTTGAAGAGGGCGAGAAACGTTTAAGAGATAAACGGGTGGGGTCCGCACAGTCTGCCCGGGGGATTCAACCCGGCAGGTAATGGGCGGCCGCACTGTGCGGGAGGATCCCCTTGAGGGACCTCTCTCCGGCGCTGGCTGGCCCCTGTGGGGCACATTTCTTCCGCGGCGGTAAGCCGCGACCGGCTCCGGATCTTTACCTGGCTTACATTAATCTATCTCTACCTAGCTACTCTACCTCTTCCTATCTCTTCCTAACTTTTGACACTCTGCCTGACTACTAACATTAACCTGTCTCTTCCTATCTACCTGTCTGACCTGACTCTAACTACCTATAAACATATCTCTAACTGTAAGCTTTGTCAAAGAGGAAAGTTTTTAGCCTAGTTTTAAAGATAGACAAATTGTCTGCTTCACGAACCAACCCTGGGAGCCGGTTCCATAGGAGGGGAGCCTGATAGCTGAAAGATCTGCCACCCATTCTACTTTTAGAAATCCTAGGAACTACCAGTAAACCTGCAGTCTGAGAGCGAAGGTCTCTGTTAGGAACATATGGAACAATCAGGTCTCTTATGTATGATGGAGCTAGATTATTAAGGGCTTTATATGTCAGAAGGAGGATCTTGAATTCTATTCTAGATTTTACTGGGAGCCAGTGAAGAGAAGCTAAAACAGGGGAAATGTGATCTCTTCTTTTAATATTCATCAGAATCCTAGCAGCAGCATTTTGAACTAACTGAAGACTTTTAATTGTATTCTGTGGACTACCTAATAATAGACAGTTACAGTAATCCAGCCTTGAAGTAACAAAGGCATGGACTAGTTTTTCAGCATCAGTCCTGGACAGGATGGTTCTAATTTTTGCAATATCTGTTACAAGAAAGGACCTGTTCCAAAGGGGTATGAAAAAATGGATAAGACAGAAAAAGGCTTCGCCAAAGAATCTTCTCCGTGTTTCCTACATTGGAGAAAAGGGAATAGATGAAGGACTACCAAGACTTTCAAGTATATTGTAAAACATTTTCAATGTCAATTGTTTTTTAATTCATTACGTTCTAAATGTTCCGTAATCTTGTCAAAAAAAGGACCTGTAGGGCGATTTGGGTCACAGGCTTGGGGCAGGGCGGCCCTTCGCCAAATATCCCAATAAGATGGTGCTACAGTTTCTTGTGCCACTGGGAGCTGATCTTTGATGATATGCCTGAGGAAATTACAGCTCAGGATATGCGAAACCTGAAGTCTGAGGTAGTGGGTTTGACTTTAGTCATATTATTTTTATTGACATTTGTTGATGTGTCAGTTAACGTTAATACAACAAGATTAATATAAGCAACCAGCTTGACACTAAAATATTGGAGCTGTTTCAGTCTTCTGTCACCGATATTTTTATTGCGAAGAGTTCTCTTCATCTTTTCCAGAAAATCTGAATCCCATGAACATACCACGCATGGCAGAAAGATATGTTCGGGTTAAGAGCCATCCCAAGAATCGTGGCATTTTCCTTACATACTGATGGCAGCCAAAGCTGTGTCTCCTATTACGCATGGCCACACAAGTATCATATGTGATGATTAGAGCACCCCCAGTAGATCTGGTCCAGCTGTGTGCTGGGGGACGTTTTTCGTATTCAATTTGATATCAAATATTTTTTTTTCCTTTATTTCCAACAGGGATGTCTGCAGTGTCACAATCACATTTACTGCATCTGTCACTTTGTACCAGATGGAGCTATTCATTTTATTGCCCCCCCCTGAGATAATAAACCCAAACAGCTATGTTCATGAGTAACTGAACTTTGGACTTTTGACTGTTCATACGAAAATTTCATTCATAGGATAGAATTGGGATGGTTTCTACGAATGTTTGATAAATGAGGGCCCAGTTCTAAAGCTGAGCAGCACTGGAAAAGATGGGCTAAAGGGGAAGTTTTTCTTTTTTCCAACCTGAACCTTTTATCACATTTTACGTTTATTTTGTCACCTAGACAAGTTTGGAGCCACTTTGAGTCCTTTGGGAGAAGTTTATATTCAGTCGCGATCAGCATATATCCATATAATGGGAGTCAAATCAGGGCAGGAGATTTGCCACCTGTAATAAAGCATTATCTGCCCCAAAACTCCTTCATTTAAACATGTTTTGTTATGAATACTTAGTGATATTTCCCTGTGAGCTCAGAACATCTCGGAGGTGCTAAGGTATTAGCTTCCGGGGTTTTTACAGGCTTTTAATCCAGCAGATTCCAACATCCACTAACTCGCGATTTCATTGGCATTGGAGCCATCCGCCATTACAGCTGTAGTCTGTGTAGGATGAGGAAAGGGAACCTGTACAAGCTGAATTTAGTCCAACTGGTCATTTAGTTTTTGCAATTTGGAAACATGTAAACACGAACCATGTTGATGTCTGCAGTAGCAAATTCTGTCTAACCGACCGCCATAGAGCAGAGTCAAAGTCCTGATCAGACTACAACTGTGATGGAGCACGGTAGTGAATTTTTTTGCACGATAGTGTAGTTGGATTAAAAGCTTCAAAATAACCCCGGAACCAAACAAATAATCACTTCTGAGACAATCTCAACTCAAAGGGGAGTAGTTCTTTCAATAAATAACAAAACACTGTTAAATGAAGGAGTTTTGGGGCATATAATGCCATATTAGTGTCATGCCTCACTCCACACTCAGCTTCCCTCACTCACTCATCATCATCATCACCCTCACCTGTGCCTCCAATCACGCACACCAGATCCTCCTTACCTCACCTCTTTATAACCTGCCACTTCCCTTCAGTCACGGCCGGATCATTACAGGACTTCAGACCTTCCACTGTGTGTTTCTCCTGTTATGTTCGTTCTCGCCATCCTTCATCCCTCAATAAAGAACTCTGCACCTTGCTTCTGCGTCTGGGTCCATACCTCACACCGCAAATCCCTGACAGAATGATCCGGCCCAGAAAGATGGACCCAGCAGAAGCCTCCGACCCCGATATCTTGGAGTCCCTCTGGTGCAGGCTGGAGAAGGTCTCTGGCTTCGCCAGCCCGTCCGCTCGCCTCACCGCGCTGGAGGACTACATCTTAGACCTCCTTCCTCGGTTCCGCTCCAGCCTCAACCCGCTCGATGCGGAGGAGTTGGAGGAGGCAGCCGACGACGCCTTCCTTGCTGCGGAGGAGGAGCTGCCTCCTGCAGGGACACAGCCCGCCTCTACCAACGTCGGCTCGGTCTCCTGGTTCCATGCGCCTCCGATCCTCTCACCGGCTGTCTTCGCCCCTTTCCCGACCGCTTCGCCGAGGGCTCCGGTCAATCGCCCAGCTGCTGCTCCCACACCACCGTCTTCGGCTGCGGCAGGACGGGGTCCCCTCTACGTTAGCGAGGATGAACTGTTCGAGTTTTTTCATGGGGACAGACTCGAGTACCTCTGCTCCAGAGGGGATCCAGCTCCTCGCCGTGGTCAGCGACGCAGACGCCGGAAGGTTGCGCCGGAGTCTCCGCCCTCGGACGGTTCGGACTGGGAGGACGCGGAGGAGCAGTATCTGGAGCAGCAGACCTCGCTCGTCGGCTCTCGGCTTGCCTACTGCGCTCCGGGAACAGGCCCACGTAGGCATGAGCCTCCATGCCAGCCACGCAGCCGAGGGCATGAGGCACCTCCACCATCTCGCCGCAGACGGCGGCGCCGACGGGAAGTAGTTGCTTCCGGGTCCCCGAAGTTGGCGTCTGCATCGCACTGCTCGGCCCCGAAGTTGGCGTCTGCATCGCACTGCTCGGCCCCGAAGTTGGCGTCTGTATCGCACTGCTCGGCCCCGAAGTTGGCGTCTGCATCGCCCTATTCCTCCTTCTCCCTTCTTCAGTCTCTGTTCCCAGAGCCCACAGAGCACCTGCAGTCTCGGCTCCCAGAGCTGCCGGATATGCCGCTGCCGCCTCCTGAGCTGCCGGATATGCCGCTGCCGCCTCCTGAGCTGCCGGATATGCCGCTGCCGCCTCCTGAGCTGCCGGATATGCCGCTGCCGCCTCCTGAGCTGCCGGATATGCCGCTGCCGCCTCCTGAGCTGCCGGTTATGCCGCTGCCGCCTCCTGGGCTGCTGCTGCATCGCCTGCCGGCTCTTCGCCTGCCGGCTCCCATGCCGGCTCCTCGCCGCCAGGCTCCCAAGCCGGCTCCTCGCCGCCAGGCTCCCAGGCCGGCTCCTCGCCGCCAGGCTCCCACGCCGGCTCCTCGCCGCCAGGCTCCCACGCCTGCTCCTCGCCGCCAGGCTCCCACGCCGGCTCCTCGCCGCCAGGCTCCCACGCCGGCTCCTCGCCGCCAGGCTCCCACGCCGTCTCCTCGCCTCCAGGCTCCCAAGCCTGCGCCTCGCCTCCAGGCTCCCACGCCGGCTCCTCGCCTCCAGGCTCCCACGCCGGCTCCTCGCCGCCAGGCTCCCACGCCTGCGCCTCGCCTCCAGGCTCCCAGCCTGCGCCTCTGTGGGCTCCTCGCCTCCAGGCTCCCAAGCCTGCTCCTCGCCTCCAGGCTCCCAAGCCTGCGCCTCGCTTCCAGGCTCCCAAGCCTGCGCCTCGCCTCCAGGCTCCCAAGCCTGCGCCTCGCCTCCAGGCTCCCAAGCCTGCGCCTCGCCTCCAGGCTCCCAAGCCTGCGCCTCGCCGCCAGGCTCCCACGCCGGCGCCTCGCCTCCAGGCTCCCAAGCCTGCGCTTCGCCTCCGGGTCCCCAGGAGAGGACCACCGGGCCGTGCGCCCGCCTCCCGTCCCGTCAAGGGACGTCCGTCCAGCCCCCAGCTGGACCTCCCGGTCCCCAGGAGAGGACCGCCGGGCCGTGCGCCCGCCTCCCGTCCCGTCAAGGGACGTCCGTCCAGCCCCCAGCTGGACCTCCCGGTCCCCAGGAGAGGACCGCCGGCCCGTGCGCCCGCCTCCCGTCCCGTCAAGGGACGTCCGTCCGTCTCACGTCCCGCCAGGGGACGTCCACCCGTCTCTCGTCCCGCCAGGGGACGTCCATCCGTCTCTCGTCCCGCCAGGGGACGTCCGCCCGTCTCACGTCCCGCCAGGGGACGTCCGCCCGTCTCACGTCCCGCCAGGGGACGTCCGCCCGTCTCACGTCCCGCCAGGGGACGTCCACCAGTCTCACATCCGGCCAGGGGACGTCCGGCCAGAGGAAGGCATTCGGGCCGTCCGCCCGACTCACGTCCGGCCAGAGGAAGGCATTCGGGCCGTCCGCCCGACTCACGTCCGGCCAGAGGAAGGCATTCGGGCCGTCCGCCCGACTCACGTCCCGCCAGGGGACGTCCGCCAGCCTGTCGTCCGACCAGAGGACGACATTCCGGTCGCCCGCCTGACCTTCAGGGGCGTCAACACAGACACTCGGGCCCTCCTGCCGTGTGCCCCCTCCACCCACCCTGAAAGGGTGCTAATCTTTTTGGGGTTTTTTTTTTCTATATGGCGTCTGGGATCCGCCTTTAAAGGGGGGGGTCCTGTCATGCCTCACTCCACACTCAGCTTCCCTCACTCACTCATCATCATCATCACCCTCACCTGTGCCTCCAATCACGCACACCAGATCCTCCTTACCTCACCTCTTTATAACCTGCCACTTCCCTTCAGTCACGGCCGGATCATTACAGGACTTCAGACCTTCCACTGTGTGTTTCTCCTGTTATGTTCGTTCTCGCCATCCTTCATCCCTCAATAAAGAACTCTGCACCTTGCTTCTGCGTCTGGGTCCATACCTCACACCGCAAATCCCTGACAATTAGAGGTAACAAATCTCCTGCCCTGATTGACTCCCATTACATAGATATACGCTATTAGTGACTGGATATAAACTTTTCTTAAAGGACTCCATTTGACTCCAAACTTGTCTGGATAAAAACAAGGTTCAGGCGGGAAAAAAGAAGAACGTTCCCTTTAATGTTTAGTGCTGATTCCATACTAGATGGTAATGGGGAGCTTCCACCCCTTTCAGTTGGCCCATGATTCCCCTGACTGGGAAAGAAAATTAATGTAAATCAGTGGAATGATGTTTTATTTTTTTTAAATGAAAAACGTATATGCCCAAATTGAATCTAAACAATTATTGGAGTTTTGATCATATATATCCTGTATTTTGGGATAGTTTTTTGTAAATATTTGTAAATAAAGGTTCAGGGTAAATTGTTTTATGTTTTTTCTTCATAAAATCATCCATGACCGTCACTTTCAAACAGGATCAGAAATTAACATTTCTTGCTCCATCGACTCTCATTCATACTTACTCTCATTTTTTGACAGCCAGGGGATCAGACTCGAAGTAGATGGGTGTGACTCAGGCTCACTATGTGCCATAAAATTGTGTATATTTAATAATCTGTAATTGAGTTTCTAACTTTTTGTGACCAGATTTATTCCTTATCTTATATTTTACCGTATCTAATTTTTGTTGTAATTCAGTATTAATGATTAATTTACACTTTTAGGGGCAAAATGCACATGAAGAAAAGTTGATGGAACTGTCAGATGCCATTATAGCTTGTGGTTACCAAGGACCAATAACTGTTGAAAAATGCCATCACAAAGTATGTTCACTAACAAAGTTATTTATTCCACAATACCATTAGTTTTACAGTTATTAAATCACTTTTTTTTCTATTACTACTAGGGCCATTGGTGTGCATTCAGTGGTGAGGTTGATCCCCATTCTGAACCAGCTACATGAGGGGTTCAGACTGTGTGGAGTTATTGATCTTTTGGCACTCCACGAGCAGCTGTGTCTAGAACTTTTTGTCCCTGGCCACATAAAATGTGTAAGCAAACTCGCTTGTTTGTTTTCATTTCAACGTTCTGTTTTCATCATACATAAATTAAGTTGGTTATAGACACTATTATGCTATTGCAACATTATAATCCATTTTTTAAATGTATTTGAACTTAGTGCAACCTTTAAAAGTAAAATTTTAGAATGTTTAATTAAGTTGTATTTTCATGTTTCAGGTGGATGCAGACTTCATAGTTGGTGCTCTTTCTCCAAACCTTTCTGAGGAAGGATCTGTCAGACGTCAGTAAGAAGTAAAGGTTCTCAATTTTCTCCAAGACTTTCTTCAGAGTCTAAAAGACAGTGGTAAGAAAGAGCTTTTTGTTCAACTTTTTGGGAGTAATCTGTAGAAGTAGTTTGGTTCTTGGTAACAATACCTGCATTTAGAGGGCAGGTCAGGGGAATCTTTCAGCTCTGGCCAGTTTCTTTGGGTATAACAATGGAGCGTTCAACAAAGCAAGCTACTCTCAAAACACTGGCTTACTTTGACAATCCTGGGCTGATTAAAAAAAATCAGTTCCAGGAGTGAAGCTAACCTAAAGCATAATTTCGTCACCATGGAAACACATGTTCATAAACAAGCCTCCCCTGTGACAGACTAGCTGTGAGGCTTATTTTACCTTGATGAATATGATTGGTCAAACCATGTAAGGTAACACAGGATGCCTTTTTTTCTTGTTTGGCAAACATTGCGGTGTATTACCACAACCACTGGCAGACAGCATATCATTATGTGGGGCTTGTATTCTGCTGCTATTCTCTCCCTCACCAAACCCATCCTCTAATATAAAGGCTTTACAGCGGTTGCAGCAGTAGTTTTCTTTATGGTGGCTAAATTATGCAATAGTGGTTTAATCTTTAAAATGTATTTCTAATTAGATTGTACTTTTACCATTTTGAAGAACATGACTGCATTTAATCTTTCCATGCTACCAAAACTTTGTTCCATCCATGTTGCTCCACACATAGAACACTAGTTATAATTTTATATACTTTTTTGTCAAAGATTGACCCTTAAATGTCATTTACTTGTCTCTGTGTAATTTTTGACCAATATATGACATTTTAATCCCATATTAAACATTTTTCTAAGATTGATTTATTTCACCTCTGGAATATTGCTAAAATTAGAAACATCCTGTCCAGGAGTGATGCAGAAAAACTAGTCCATGCATTTGTTACTTCAAGATCTGGACTACTGTAATTCCTTTTTATCAGGAAGTCCACAAAATGCAATTAAAAGCATTCAGTTGATCCAAAATGCTGGAGTTCTGATGAATATTAAAAAGTGAGATCACATTTCTCCTGTTTTGGCTTATCTCCATTGGCTCACTGTTTAGTCCAAATAGAGTTTAAGACCCTCCTCCTTAATTCGAAAGACCTTAATAATCAAGCTCCATCATACATCATAGATCTGATTGTTCCATATGTTCCTAAAAAAATACCTTCATTCTCAGAATGCAGGTTTACTGGTAGTTCCTAGGATTTTTAAAAGTAGAATGGGAGGCAGATCTTTTAGTTTTCAGGCTCCTGTCCTGTGGAACCAGTCAGTGAGGCAGATACTGTCTGTTTCAAGACTAGGCTTAAAACCTTCCTTTTTGATAAAGCTTATAGTTAGTCATCACCACAGTTCTAAAGTCATTACACTGGCTTCCTGTAGCTCAGAGAATAGACTTCAAAGTCCTTCTGTTAGTGTATAAATCACTGAATGGGTTAGCACCGGAGTACATTAACGATCTGCTATCACGGTACAAACCATCCAGATCACTTAGATCCTCCCTAGAATCAGAACCAAACATGGAGAAGCAGCTTTTGGTTTCTATGCTTCCCATATCTGGAACAAACTCCCAGATTAATGCAAAACTGCAGAGACACTGAACCATTTCAAACCAAAAATTGAAACTTATCTATTTAAACTTGCTTATGAGTAACTGATACAACTTTTGCGTTCATTCTTTTTAATTATTGTTAGATATTTCCGTTTTAATTTTCATAATTTTACATAATTGTCTCTTATGCTCTAATCGTTAAATGTTCTCTTTTCTTTTTATTATTTAAATTGTCTTTTATAAATGTTTAAGATTTCCTTAAGTGATTCTATGTTTTAATTTTTCACATTTTTCTAATCATGTAAAGCACCTTGAATTGCCTTGTGTGCAAAGTGTTCTATACAAATAAAATTGCCTTGCCTTGCCTAGTGGCTTAGGTTGTCCTGAGCTTTTTTTGTAGTTATGCTGCTATAGGTTTAGACTGTTGGAGAACAGACTGATCATTATTTTTTTCTCTTCTACTTTTCTCTTCTACCACGCTCCAGATCTATTTTTTCTGCTGTTATTGCGAGTGTTAACCCAGTTTTCTCTGTCTTTTTCTCCCCATAGAAGCTCAACATGGTCTGGTACCGTGCTCAACTATAAAGTCCCGTGCTGGATGGGGAACATCGGTCCAGATGATGCTCAAAGTCACCAAGCATCCTCTATGCTGTCTCTTCTCTGTTTTCTCAGACCCCCAGATGGTCGTGGCAGATGATGCTTGTATTGAGCCAGGTTCTGCCGGAGGTTTCTTCATGTTAAAGGGGAATTTTTCCTCTCCACTGTCGCTACATGCTTGCTCAGTATGAGGGATTGCTGAGGAATTGCTGTGGTAGGAGTCTGCATGATCCATGCACAACCTCACGTCGATGACTCATCACAATCTGCTGGGATTCCTTACATAGAGAACTTAACTGATTGAAATGTTTGTATAATTGTATTGAAACGACTTTTGTTATAAAGTGCTTTGAGATAACATTTGTTGTGAATTGGCGCTATATAAATAAAAGTGAATTGATTTGAATTGGAATAAATGGACGAATAATGACTTTCCAAAATACAAGAATTTATTTATAAAAGAAAAATAAGACAAACATCTTAATCACCCAAGCTAGTAACACACACAACTAATTAAAATAAATGAATAACTACCAAAAATAAATCAGAACATTGAATGGATTAATATGCAATTAAATAGGAACCATAAATTCGGATATCACAGTTCTTTGGGAACCTGGATGGTTGAAGACCATGGCTTATATTGCAATCCCAGAATAAAAGCTAAATCACTTAAGTAATTGTGATTAGTTTAAACTAATTACCACCATTAATTTATGTCTAAACATATCAACAGTGTAAGGAATCCATTGTTTGGATTAAGTAATGTTTTGTTAAAAATTTCTCTGGATGAGAAGTCATTAACCTTTGGTATAGATTGATCATGGCAGTAAACAATCTAATTCCAGTATTTGATGCATTTGGACGGGTTCAAATATGGCTAATAAGATTAGTTTCCTGTTCTTAAACAATCTACCTTAAACCAATCTCTATTTTAAAAACCTTCAACAGCAATCTTTGTTTATGAAATGCAGGCATAAACCATACATGGGCTAATCTTAGCATGTAGCTTGCCTCTAACCCACGAGTTGTTATTTAGAGCCACTCTAATATATTTATTAAACATTAAACAAAGAAAAGAAAACTCCTGTCGGATTGAGTTACTCAGATTTACAGGATGTAGAATGACTCCTGTTCGGAAACTCTTTGAAAACACTGTTTAAAGCCTCAGGCCGAACAGCCTGGTTTACCCAAACAGATTGTGTAAGATTAATAAAATCTTACACAAGGTAACAAACGGTAAAAACACACACCCTTCAATATTAATTATTGAGCTAATCTTGCCTCTGCCCAGAGAGACCGTATGGAACGATTAAAGTTCTCCAGGCTTCTCCTAGGTTGATGAGGCGAAAGGCTCAACATGTTAGCCCATAGCCTAACAATAGGCTGCAGCAGCTAGTTAGCAGTGAACCTCATGGATGTTGGGGATGCAGGAAGCTTGCCCTTTGCCGGTCGTTGGCTCATCCAATTTGGCTAAGCAGCTATTACCTCAAACTTTCCTTCTTTGCAGCTTCTCCACGGCATTCACCTCTTATCGGCTCCGTTGCAGTGTGAATGCAGCTTTGGCAGGATTCAGGTCCCCCAGCATGCGTGGGTCGGCTTCCTTTCTATCACAGCAGTCTGTGATACAGAAATCTTTCTGTAGGCTTTGAGACAGAGCAGTGGTATTTTTTTCATCAGGGTTTGCAATTCACCTGATTATCAGCAGTCTTTGTGTCCCCTGGAGTGAGTTTTGCCCAAAAACTAATGTGCTCTCCCCCGCCAGAGAAGGTAAATGTCTCTCCGATCAGGCCATGGCCAAGGCATCAGTGGAGGAGGGTGAGGCCTTTCGAGCAAAGGCTTTATAAGGGTTTCTTCGTCTCCTGTGGAGATTGAATGTGGATTAGCGCCACCGAATGTCTGTGTGTGACCAAACAGCTGAATTATCTGGAGATATACAGTGTTGCAGTGCTTTTCTTCAGCTGTTGGTGCAGTGTGTTCCACCTCTGCTCGGTTCATGCCAGTCCTGCTCCCCTTCTCAGCAGACTCCAGTCCCTTCATCAGGTGATATTCATCCATCACCTCTTGAACATCTCGTGCAGACTGTCATGACTTCAACAGATGAGACTCTTAAGCAGAACACAACCACACTCGGGAGACAGAAAGAGGTTTATAATAAAATGTATTATTTTCTTCTACAGGTGGAATCTGGAGAACCAGGTAGGTTGAGGGATCAACGGATCATGACAATGGAAGGTAAGTTCAACAGGTAAGTATTGAGTAGTCTAAAGGATGACCAATGTGAGGAGAATTGCCACTCACAGGAGACATTTAAATCCAGGCTGGAGAGGGAGTCAGTTCTGAGCCAGCAGTGAAGTGAGAGCTTTAGTGATGACAATTGTTTTCCGTTACCGCAGGGAGCTGAGTGAGCTGGGAAGCTGGGATTGAGCAGTAACACAGAAAGAATAGAGGAGCGGCCACAAACCCCAATGGAGACGGACGTGCAGGCTGATTGCAGGAAGATTGGAGCTCAGGAAAGCATAGGAAGACGCCCAGGTAATCCAGAACCACAGAGGTAGGTCGAGGAGTCAAACTGAGGAGAGTGGAGGACAGAAGCAGGTACAGCATGGGCGAGTAACAGGCAAGAGGTCAGAATAGTTATATTTTACCACTCCAGGAATGGAATCCTCTGAAGTCCTTCTGGTGGATCCGCTCCTCCTAAATACTGCCAGAGGTGATGAGATCATCAGCTCCAGGTGTGTCAGATTGGCTCGCAGTACCTGCAGGAGAAAGTAGAAACATCTCCCTCTGCTGGATCCTGACACTGCCTCCCCCTCCTGGCGGCCGACCAGAACTCCTCTCGAAGACGGCAATGAGGGAGATGTCGAAGATGAAGGACCGAGGAACCCAGGACCGTTCCTCTGGTCCATAACCTTCCCAGTCTACAAGGTACTGGTGACCTCTTCCCCTCTGATGGACTTTGACGATTCAAGAGACCGTATAAACCAGATCCCCATCAACCACGCGGGGTGGAGGAGGACGGGAAGCTGGGCATAACGGGCGCCTGTGAGACAGGTCTGGAAGACGTGGAAAACAGGATGAACTCGAACGGAAGTTTGAGGCGAACAGCCAAGGGGTTCAGCACAGCCAGTATGGGGAAGGGGCCCAAGAAACGAGGGGCCAGTTTCTTAGTGGTGGCCTTTAGGTTGATGTTCTTGGCTGATAACTAAACCATCTGGCCGGGGCTATAGGAAGATGCGACCGTGCGGTGGCGAGCAGCGTACTTCTTATTTTGGGCAGAAGAAAGTTGGAGGGCTGCTCGGGTCCTAGACCAGACCTTTTTACAGGAGTTAATTTAGGTACGGACCGAAGGCAGGAAGGAGTCAGACACGGAGCTGGTAGAAGAGACGGTTGAAAACCAACAGAGACCTCGAACGGGGACCGACCGTTGGCAGCAGAAATGTGTGAGTTGTTAAGTCATTCGCATTGGCCATTAGCTTCTGGGTGGAAACCTGAACAGAAGCACGGTTCAGCTCCTAGGGAGTGGCAGAACTCCCTCCAAACCTGGGAGAACTGGTGACGTGAATCGATCTTGATGGCTAGCTTAATAAGATCTTCCAAAGAATGAGGTTCATCACGAGTGGCTGATCCTTTTCGTTTTCGTTCAAAGCTTGAAAGAAAGCTGAATTCAGGGATGGTTGATTCCAGCCAGATTCCGAAGCCAAGATGCGGAAATCAACAGAAAACTCAGCCACGGATTAATTGCCCTGTTTTAAGATAGATAAGCGTTTAGCTACTTCCTCTTCACCCATGGAGGGGCAGAAAGTGAGCTTGAGTTGGTTGCAGAACTCACTGTGAGTCAAAGTGGAGAGGTCATTTTGCTTAAAACTGGAATCGCCCACTGGAGTGCGCGATCATGAAATAAAGCAATACTTTAAGAGATCTTATTCGCATCGCAAGAAAAATGACTCGGGGATCGTTCGAAAGCTAATGCACACTGTAGCAGGAAACCTCTGCTCTTTGACATCTCTCCTTAAAAGGGTTCCGGAGGAGGAGAGGCGACCTCCTTGAAGACTGACGGAGGGGTTGTCAGGATTACTTGGTGGAGACGACCTGGGCTTAGTGGTACGTAGTTCGTTTAACATCTGGGTAATCTGAGGAAAGCCTTGCTGATAACCATATTGTTAGTTCTTTAAGCAAAGCTTCATGTCTACCTAGCATAGCTTGCTGCTCAGAAATCACCGAGCGTAGTTGTAAGTCAAGGTAAGTCACAGATTGAAGTCGAGGAGACAAACTGAGGAGAGCGGAGGACAGACGCAGGTAAATCCTGGGCGAGTAGCAGGCAAGAGGTCAGAATAGTTATATTTTACCAATCCAGGAATGGAATCCTCTGACGTCCGTCTGGTGGATCCGCTCCTCCTAAATACTGCCAGAGGTGATGATATCATCAGCTCCAGATGTGTCAGATTGGCTCACAGCACCTGCAGGAGAAAGTAAAAACAGCTCCCTCTGCAGGATCCTGACACAGACAACTTGTAAATTGTTTTGGATCTGACTGTGAGGGCTCCTTACTTGGACAATTGCTAATAAACATGCAAGTAACTTCAACACTTGGATTATCAAACGTTTTACCATTTTCCTTAAGATGGCTAACAGCAACATCAGCAGCTCCATTCAGCCTTAGCCAATATTCAAATGGATCCTCATTCTCTCTTGGCCAAGTGGAGTAAAATTCAGCAAGTGGCACAGGGGAACACTGATGTGACCAAAAGTGTTTCCGCAGAAGTCCATATATGGCTTGTGGATTTTGCTTGACATCAATTTCACAGTTCCTGATCCCAAATCTCACCACATCCCTTCCTCTGCCTGCTCTAAGGTGGATCAGAATCTTCTCTGCCTGGTGTTCTCCCTGTACAGCACTCTTTTTAATTTATTTTTTCAATGAATCCTCCAACTCATCTACTGTCGGTTCATCAGAACCCTCCCCTCTGAATATAAGTGGGTCCTTCACTTGGCTCTTCGGGACGAGCTGGACTTGAGAGGGGTCTATTGTGCTGCATGGAAATTCATCAGTCCTGTTTTGGGGAATTTTATTCACAGTTTCCAGTAGGGCTGCTTGAAATAAGGTGAGACAGAATGCTATCAGCCAACTGTTACCCTATTTGCTGGACAGTTGTGGTCATCTGGTCAGCCAGGCCAACGTTATTAGCTTGAGGGTCTGTTATTGCCGTGCTAGAGTCCTGCAGAGGCTACATGTAAGCAAAGGGCTCACTAACAGGTGTGGCTACGTTTATTGTTCTTTCTCAACATCGATTCTCATTGCACTGAGGATTTCGTACAAAGTAAATATAATCTAAATAATAAATAAAACAGTGTTCATACATCATTCTTTTAAGGTGAATTCAAAGATAATTTCACCTTAACAAATAATTGAAAGCTAATAACAAAAATATTTAAAAGAAAAATAAATTTAAATTCAGACATTCTGACATGGATGTCTTTTTTTTTGTTTTTATAAACTTTAAAGTCGTCTTTGTATAAACAAAAACATTTAACTTAATCCTTTACAGCTAACCAGCTCCTACGATAAAGCGCAAATGGGGTCCAGAAGCAGATTTGTGTCGCGAAAAAGCTTTTCTGTCTGATTCGCGCAAACAATTTGCGTGGCAGATGCGATTGAAAATTCGCGTTGCATTTTATGTGGTGCATTTTGTGCATTCATGTTTATTGCGTCTACCACTCGAGTTGGAAAAATCTGAACTCCAGCTTCAAGTCGCACTGCGACAACCAATCAGGAGCCTTGTGACGTGATGCTCTGACCTAATTAACAGGGGCAGATCCAGCCAAAGCCATTTATTCCACATGGAGGAAAGGCTTATCAACACCGTAGCCAACAACCCGGAGCTGTATGACACAAGCTGCTTTCTCTCCGGAGACAGGAGTAAAAAGGACCTAGCTTGGGGGAAGATATGTGAAGACATCAGGCAACCTGGTAAGTTCATTAATTTCTCTTTTGAAATTTTTGACTGATCCAATGCAGCAGGGGAGTCCCAGTCAGAAGGTATGTTTACAATGAATTAATTTAGGCAGTTAATTTATGCATGTTGTCATATAGCTATATATGTTATTGTTTATTAATAAACAGTACACAATGGTCCTGCTAATCATATTTCAATGCCTCGCTTTTTCGCATTTTTTTTTGCGCAGTAAAACTTTCAACAATGCGCATTGATTTTTCCTGAGTGATTGGAGGCAATTACAAATCTCCTCCATGACGTGTCTCCTGCGCTTGCCAAATTGATCATGTTTGGTTTTGATAACCTTCCGTCCAATAGAAAAAACAGCACAAAAATACCCATAAGTATGACCCATATTCGGAAATAGACACCCGCACCGGGAAGGAAAAAAGGTTGCCAAAGTGGTGAGCTGACAAAGAAAAAATGCGGCATAATAATACTTTTACGTAGTAAAATCTACAAAGTTTGCACTTTGAGAATCTTAAAACTTGTGAGAACTGTGAATAATATTCATGTATGTCTGAAAAAAGTGTATAAAGTGTGTAGCGAGGGGCTATTTATTCTGAGAACCCCTGCTGCAATAAATGATGAACCAATTTATATAATTTCTCTATGACTATTGTTTTTAAACTTTTTAAACATTTAATATTGTCTTGACAGAGCCAGCTGATTGTGCAGCAGAGCCATTACCTGTTGCTTCTCCTGGCTCCCCAGTCCCTGGTCCCTACGCTCCTTCTGCTGCACCGACAGGTATGTAATTGTAGCAACAGATGCAAAGCAAGCAATGAAAGCTTTTTATTCGCTTGAATTTCCTTGTGATTACCTTTACTAAGAACCTACAACCAACCTTATTATAGCCTGTTTTTTTTCAATGTTGAAAATTAAAATCTAGTTGCAGCCTTCTTATTACTTTGTGTTGTCTTTTGCTTTGTTTTACAGGCTCACAGAGGAGGAGAGCTCCGAGGCGGACGGGTTCCCAGGACGGTCCATCGGCGGTGGAGCTGGCCACTCCGGAGTCCCTGAAGAGGCCACCCCAGTCTCCGACAGAGTATTTCCTCCTCAGCCTTGTTCCTGCTCTGGAGAGCATGCTGCCTCAGAGGAGAGAATTAGTAAAATTTCAAATTTATAACTTTGTTTTTGAAAACAGCAAAGCTGTGTTGAATTTGGAAACATTGGACCCTAGCAATCAGTAGTTTTCTGAAAATATGAGGTAGTAGGCTCTCCAGGTGAGAAAAAATGTTCGTTTTTCCTCCTTCTCATGACACATGTATAATTTATTTCATATTATACTCATTAAAAATTATGCTACTATATAGGAAAATAGTGAAAACCAATTATTTAAGAGAATAAAGAGGTCAGTTTATTTTGAACGCAATCTCCATTTATCAAGAAAATTTAAAAAAGGCAGGAGAGCTCTGTAGAGTTTTATTGGTGTCTCTTTAAAGAGCCATTGTGAGGAAGTCACTGGGACTTCAAATAGGCTATTCTTTTGCACTCCGCCGAGAAGTGGGCCATGTACTTCTCCTTCACCAGGACAGCCTATCTGGAGGAGGAGTTGGCTGCTACACGACCCAGGCCTTGCAACGGCTCCATCACAGCAGGTACCCCTCTCTCGTCTGAACGGCGCAGAAAATTGTGGAGAACACATGTCACCTTCACACACTTCTCAGCAACTTCAGGACGAAGCTCCATGGAGCGCTGATACAACCTTCACTGTGAGGAGAGGATACTGAAGGCACACTCAATACCAGCCAGGCCATGGAGAGGCGCTAGTTGAATATTCTTTTCTCACTTGGAGGAGGTGTCCAGGGAAAGGCCTCATGAGCTCAGGAGGCCTTTTTAGGCCCGGTCTAAAAAATCAAATACTGGTTCACAGGGTTGCTTACAACAAATCAAATATTTAGCTTACAGAGTGGGATAAATTACCCTCTCTGGGTCACCCTACCTAGGAGGAATGACAACGTATATAACAGAAACATTAAGTTTTATATTTTAACACTAAGTTAGAGAAACTCCCCTATAGCTTTACATATGGGACACGAAACATGATTGGTTCATTCAAACTTTTGCCAAGACCAGCCTCCTTACAACAATGCATGCATAATTAATTACCTTCCTGTTATTCTGACTTTACAAACCATCTCTAACGAGAGTTTTTGCTGACCGTTATTTCTTACATCCTTCCATTGTCAATTGTATGGTGATGTTATCTGCCTGTGCTTTCCTGCTCAATGTCCTGTTTTTCTGTGACCCAAACAAGAGCTGACTCTGCAAAATACATCTAAAAACAATCCTAAAAGTATAATTAAAAAGTATGGTAACTAAAACACCTTAATCAAACATTAATAAACGTTTAATATACTTCAACTGCAAATTACAAAATACATTCAAATTCCAAAATACTTTCGTGATGTCAGATTTAAATAACACGAGATACATTTTACATAAAACATTTTGTAATTATAGTAGTAATTACAGCATATATATTAGATATAAGATAAAAAGTCAGTTCAGTTTTGTTTTAACTTTACCATACCCTAATTTGATAGGTAGCAGCTTTTACCACTGCAGTGTGCCAATCACTCATAATTCCTAAACATGTCAATCAGGTAGGAATGAAGTAAGAGATTTATAGAAATAAAGAGTTGGATATTGACATGTAGCCATTTATTATTTTTGAAAAATTAACCTGTGATAAGATGTTATCATCTAACTAAAGATGAAACAAACTGTTCACAATTTTATCTAGCTCTCAGTTTTAAAAAAGGCTGGTGACCCTTGATATAGAGTCTGACAGCTGCAGGGATTGGATACAAATATTGAACTGGCTCTATACCAAAATTAAACCCGGTCTAAATAAAACAAAATGAGGACTTTAAAACATAAACCTGAGCATCACTGCAAAGATTACCAACAGTGGTCCTCATTCCACAGTTTGATATCAGCAAATACAGAAAGCATACAATGATATGATACCACAGCCATGTTATCATTGCAAACACTGATAACATAGCATAAATCGAATTAAATCAGGACTTGATGAGATAGACCTTTTGAATATGACTAGAAATATTATAGACACTTGTCTCCATACCACAGTTTGCCATCAGTAAACACCGACGGTATTCACTGATAGCATACCATGTTATCACTGTATAAACTTATAGCTTAATTTACATTAGCACAGGTATCAATAAAGGACTACCGTATTAAACCCTTTTTACTAACCGCAGGCAGATGGACAGTCGCTCTGCAGGTGAGATTAAGCGCCTGTAGTGGGTGTCTAGGCGAGCGATGCTTGCACAGACGCGGGACAACAGATCCTCGAACTGGGCAAGGGACAGACGGTGGTATCGCTGAAAGCGGCCGTCATCCAGACACAGCTCCTGGAGCAAGGGGTGAAACTCACTAAACTGCTCACGCTTCTGGAGGACCAGCTAGGATGTCCGTTACGCTACTGCTCTGTTCTCTGGTAAATAGAGTAGTAAATAGAGAAAGGAGACCTCTCTTCAAACGCTAGATTGACAGCTGCCTTCTTGTATACATATGGTCTGGTACTATTTCCTCGCACAAGTTACGTATTTCCACTTCACGTGCGATATTTTCACGTGCGGATGAATTGCTTTGGACACGATTCAAGGTGAGAATGTGCACGCGACCAGCTAAGGGCATGTGGCGCTTTTTGGTCTCGTCTATCACGTTCAGTGTGTACGTACAGTCAGACCTCACAAAATACACGTTGCCTCAACAGCGATCCTCATTGCTCAGAGGATTTCCCACAATACTTTGCTTTCTAATTGTGAATGCAATTCAACTTTTATCTAGCAGGAGGTGCATTCTAGTAGGATTTAACATGAACCACTTTAACTATGTTACATTTGCATGTCATTAATCGTGGTATTTCTCCCGCCCACTGAACTGTAATACACTGAAAATAGTGAAGGGGAAAAAAAATTTCACACAAAAAGACAGACAGCATTCTTTCATACAAGACAACACGGAAAAATATATAAAACTACCAGAAAATTAGACCTTTAAAGCTTTAACATGATTTATAATACTTTATTCTCTATGATTGCATATATACTACTAATCAATCAACAGAGTAGGCGTTTGTACAGAGTATGGCATTTTTGTATACCTTCATATCTTATGTAAAAGCTTTGTATCAACTGAAACACTTTTTGCATTGTATTGCATGTATTGCATTATAGCGTAACTACTATAATCACCTGGATCTACATTTTGAATCTGCGTTTCACTTGCAGGAGTGTTGCATCTTGCTGCATGGATGCCTACTGCTGTTAAAAAATCCATCCAGGCGAATTCCATTGTCTGATAATTTATATGTTTATATGATATTTGTTTCAAATATTAAACAACTCTAATATCCAAATTTAGGATAGTTTCTCCCTTTTATTATAGGTTGTCATAGGTTCCAATTGATAAAATGTAGTAATCCTGTACAATACCATAACGACAAAATGACTACATATGAGATTTTAACAACAAAATTCATACATTTAAGGTACATATTTAGTTACATTTTTTGTTGTTGCTGTAACTTGAGATTTAATTGAGGCCATGATAAAGTGTGGTACATTTCATCAACATTAGTAGAATATGGATATCTTAGGAACCTTCTTCTATGTGCTGCAGTTTTAATAAACTACATTACGAGGGAGCATAGCGCAGTGCATCACTGCCCGTATTAAGGGTGCATTCACACCAGGCCTGTTTATTCCGTTTGAAACGAACTCTAGCTCATTTGCCTGGAAAGTCCGGTTTGTTTGGGGAGGTGTGAATGGGCAATCAAACTCTGATTCGAAACAAATAAACTAACTCTAGTCTCCCTAAAACGGTGGTCTCGGTTTGATTGAAACGAACTCGGCTTCGGTTCGATTGCATGTGTGAATGGTAAACGGACCGGGGCCGCATCAAGGCAGGAAATTGACTATTTTACAGGGCATCCTGGGTAAATAAAATCTAAACAAACACAAATGCTATAGAAATAAATGCTGGATCTTGTATATACCGTGCTTAACGTCTGTATAAGGAGGCCATCTGTGCTGGAAGTTGTATTCAGGTGGTCCTAATCATATCAAAATGCTCATTTGGAGCCGCCTCAGCCATCTTGTATAAAAAACATAATTCTCCATAGTCCTCCGCCTCATTCCATGTTCATCCTGATTTACTGCAGCAGTATTTATCTGGCACATTTGCCAAAGACAACAGATCAATCCTAAAACTGCTGCAATCTACTGCTATTGTGGGTTTGTTTACATTTAGTTTAACGGGAAGTTCCCCCGCTGCAGGAGGAAGCACAGCTCTACAACAGCTCCACCACAGGCGGAGAGGGGAAATTGTTGCTCAAAGCTCTGGACATTCTGATATTAATAAGCCAGTGTGAATGCCAATCCCACCAATTAAAATGTGGTCCCCATTCGGAGTCTACAGGACTATCAGGTGTGAATACAGTTTCTTACAGACAAAAGAGAAATATAATTCACAACATTTTAGCCTAATATTAATTAACTCAGTAACAGCCAAAAAAACTAATGTCATTTCCCCCCTTTATTATGCCAAAGTGAATCCATTCACAGTATTCCTCCTCTCTCTAGCCATTGCGCAGCTCATAGTGGCAGCAAATTTCTCATTGGAATACTGCTCCCTGCATCTGTCATGAATTGCTCACGCAATCTTAGTAGATCACCCGCAAATGAAGGACAACCCACATGTGCAACATGTTTGCAGCGGATACAATATTGAGGTCATTATTAAGAATCTTGATAAATCAGGCCCATTCCATTCTGTGTCGTGTCTCCTGCCCTTGCCAAATATATCATGTCATATCATAAAAATATTCTTGTCCAGAAGAAAGAAAGCAACAGAGGTGACTTCCCATAACTTTGTTCCTTACTCGGAAACAGAGACCTGCACTGAGACCTTCAGTGGAAAAAGACGCACCAGAGCCGGCACGAACAAAGAAACCAGCTGATATTAATACACTTACGTTTAAAAATCTAGGAAGGTTTGAGCTTTGAGAGTATTTAAACTAGTGAGAAATGTGAGTAAATGTTAATGTATGTCTGAAAAAAAAGTGTGTAAAGTGTGTGGCAAGGGGTTTTACAGCCTTAGAATACATATAATTGTAAGAAATAAAGATGACTACTTCACAGATTTCGCCTGTCGCGGGTTATTTTTAAAACCTTACCCTCAATAATATTTTTTAAATGTCTGTCTTCTCCAGGATTATTTATAAGCCTGCAATAAATGAGGGATGAGGGATATGTATGTCATCAGTGTGTGCGCTCACATCTTTCTCTGCCACCCCCATTACCTGAAATTCTGAAAGCAAACACCCTACCGCGAAAAGTCAGCTCTCTTTACAAGGTCTTCAGCTGCAAAAGTACTGGTAAAGGTTATTTGGAAAAAATCCGGAAAGTGCTTTCAGACTCAAAAGTGAAAAATATGATTTTCGGAAAATTACCATTTTTTATGGCCTGTCCGAAAGGGGCTTACCCTTACCCTAACCCCGCCTTTTCAGTGTGTAATGTAAAAAGGCGTGTTCAGTGGCAGACTGTTTTTCAAATAATATATTCAAAAGTTGACAACTATAATGAACAAGTATTATGATAAATCCATTTTAATCATCAGAATTTAGTTTTGGAGTGTGTGATTCCCAGGGATGCCGGTAAGGCGGTACTTAGTAGCGCGTTACTCCTAATATGACCATTTTTTCAGAAACGACTAATCTAACGCGTTACCATTTCCATATATGTAATCAGATTAATATTATTTTTTCAAGCCACTTTAGGTTACTATTTTGTAATTTTCTTAAGCAAAAAGTCATATTTGGTACATGGTAGCAAAAGCATTAGGAAAACAAGCAAGAATAGCGGTAAATATGGTCTTACATTCCTTCAAGAACACTTCTGCCATGTTTTTCTGTCATAACCCAAAACAGCTTATCAGCTCCTTTACGGTTGCCATGTTTGATTTATCATGACTCGAGAGTTCTATAATCTGCAGTGATCAAGATAATATGCCCCCAAGACGCAGCTTTTTGCTTTATAGCTGCTGGTGTCAATGTGAGGTTAGAAAGTAACTAGCCTATACTTACAGGGTTAATCTTAAATGCACTTCCATTAATGTGAGTATTGTCAAAACTGGTTATCGTTTCCATGTTGAGGCAGTGGGAAGTGCTACTGGCAGCTGCTGAAAGTAATGTGTAATCTAACTGAGTTACTTTTAAAATAAAGTAATCCCTAAAGTAACTAAGTTACTTTTGGAAGGAGTAATCAGTAGTGAGTAATCGTATTACTTTTTCAAGGTAACTGGCAATACGTGATTCCATCCTACAAGCCAAGGTCTTGCACAATATTTTTGTGGCACTGGACAGTTATATGGGGGCCATATTAACCCATTTCGTTGGATTTTTATCTGGTTTTAGAATGACAGAAATGGATGCCATTCTCAAAGATGGTGGTAGGATGCCTCTTTCATAGGACTCATTAAACATTTCAAGCAGGTGCAGCAGTAGTTTGTCTCAGAATCTCTTGTAAATTTCAATCGTAAAACCATCCAGGCCTGGGGCCTTGTCACTCAGCTTTGCATCAAGGTTATTCAAGGTTATTTTTAATGTATTAAGGTATGATTTTAAACTGTAGCTGGTTTAGAAATTGATTCTGTAATTTTCATTATCAGGGTATTCAGATTTATTCAAAGTTTTGAATAATATTTGGCAAAAGCATTATTTATACATATTGAATCTACAACGATTTTTTCTTCTGATTATATGTTTTTTAGCCTCCAGGCCAGGAGCTTCCCTGCCTTCAATGCAAAAACCCACCTCTTTAATACTAGATAAATAAACTTGTGTTTAGTGAAAATTTACAAGAAATAAGTGAAATTATATGTCCATGCAGTAAGTACATTTTTCTTACAAAGATCTTTTGAAATATGAATAATTTCTAGACTTAAATAAAAGTAAAAATAGGTGAAAATAAGTGAATGTTTCTTGTTTTAATTGGCATCTGAAAACTATTTTTGCTTGAAATAAATGTAAAATAGTTACATTTTAGATATACAGACTACAGAAGAAAAAAGTAACAGTCACTTGAAACAAGTCTAAGCATCTAAAACTGAAAGCTAGCTTGTAGCGCTAAGCTTTTAATAAAAAAAGGTGACAGGCAGTAAATGCTGTCAGGACATTTGTTCCTGTTGCAAATAAAAGGGAATAAAAAAGTTTGATATTAAGCTGAAACCATAAAACATCCCTCAGCACACAGCTGGCCAATCAGCTGCCAATCAGCGTGACAGGTCCTCCAGCGCTCTGCGGCTTGGAGGGGAGAGAGAGAGAGAGACGGACAGCCCTCCCATTGGTTTTTGGAATCTTGGCGTCATATTTCTAGGTCCCTTTGATATCATATGCATATGGCTCAGACCCCAACAGTAATAAAAGACATAAATGAAACATAAAAACTAAGAAGAAATAAAAAATTAAAAAATGGAAACCCTTAGCTCCGCACTCTACCTTGCTGAGAGATCCTGCTGAATTTCAGTGAACAGTCAGATTCACATAAAGGAACACAAGGCATTAGTCACAGAAAAAGGAAACATCAGAAAAACCAAATTCAAAAGATGAGTTAAAGATGATTCATCAATGAATTAAAGGTAATTCATCATATACCTGTAATCCAATCAATCATCCAACACGAGGTAGGTCCAGAGTGTCCATGCCATATCCTTCTTCTTCATCTTCTCCCCAACTAACAGGGAAAGTTCTTTAAAAGTTGTGTAAATGTTGATGTAGAACGTTATTAAAATAAGGTTTTTGGAACATTCATATAACGTTATTAATGTTCTTGTAATGTTGAGAGAAAAACGTTCTCAGAACAACGTCCTCGGAACGTCTTTGTCTTAATGACCTTATTTGTAAATAATGAAAGTTCTCTCAATGTTGATAGAAAACGTTCTCGGAACAACGTTCTCGGAACGTCTTTATGATGTTATTTATGATTGATGAAAGTTCTTATAATGTTGATAGAAAACGTTTTTAGAACGTTTGTTAGCCATTTAGCTAACTGACTAAGGATACATCAGAGGTGGCTTGATGCCTTTTCTAAGTCAAAAATTTTCCAGAATACACTGAGGTAGGAGCCGGCAGCAGCTACTTCAGGGGCAAGTTTTCCGTTTAAATGTAAGTCAACTAATTGTAGCTTTCAGTCTTATATCTATTAGATCCAAAGCATTTATATGTGGTTGGTTAGTTGCTTAGTAGTTGCAGCTTCGGTGGCTACCAGGTACTAAGTCACGTACACGTTTGATTTAACCAACATATTTGCCTACGCTTAAAAAAAGTTAAATTAATTATACATTTCCAGTTCCATGGCTGAAGGAATACCGCTATGCTATTATGCTACTACGGGTTGAAGCAGGTTTATAATGGCATCTTTAATGCCAGCTCCACAGTGACAAGCAAACAGGAGGTCCTAGTTTACTTACTCAGTTAGGACAACAGGGCTGTGTCCGAATCCAGCGGCTGGATCCTTCGAAGGACCCGGTTTACTCTGTCTACGTGGGCTGGGTCCTTTGTCGACCGTGTAGACCGGATGTTAACGGCTGTGAATTTGGACCGTCTAGCCTTCAGTTGAAATCCCGCCCCCACTTTGCAGAACGTCCTGTCGCCTAGCAACCGCGATCACGCTAAACCAGCTGGTAAAGCAAGAAATATTCCCCAGTATTTTACTCACCTTTTTTACTCTAGAGGAGAAACAAATTTTACTGTCTGCGCCATGTTTTATATCTCTGGCTGAGAGGTCATCATATCAAGATGAAGTCATTTTATTTAATCCAGGTTACTACTTTAGATAGCTACTGTTGTGAATTAAATAATTATCATAAGTAATTCAATGTATGTTCAAGCAGAGACAAAATGGAGCCAATTTCCAGTTTAACATTTATTTTGAACAGATTAACAAATTGCAGTTTTACAGAGGACTTTTGCCCCCGTCAGTTCCTCTGTGGTCCAGATTTAAAGAAATCTGAACAATTAACTGATCTTCATTTCACAGCTTTATAGACAACCGGGCCTCTAGGCGTTTCTAATCTCTCCAATCAGAACATTTTCATACAGTGTCTTAGCTCTTATTGCCTGTCAGAAAATTATACAGTCATATGGGTGAGACGTTTTTTCTTAAAAGCTCATTCTGAATTTATGGTTTTATGGCAACACCCCAACTCTACAGACATCCTGTTTTTTACAGCTTGCAATAAAACTCACCCCAGAGTTTTATGACTTAAAAGCTAACCTGTATAAACAATAGTGACAGACCCATTTTTACAACCATGCAAACTATATAAACAGTCTTTTACCTTCTGAATAATAAAAGTTTAAACCTTATGCAGAATTACACCACAATTCCCTCTTTCAATCTTTTTATTAAAATAGATTGATATCTCCTCTGTACGTGTTTAGAACTTAAGATCAAAACCTGTAAAGCATTTTGAAAATGCAAGAAATCAAATCCAAGAAATTTCATCAGTTTAAAAACATGAAGTATTTCAGACTAAAATTCAAAACACAAACTATTAAAGTACCTTTTTTAACCTTAACTCCCATTAAAAAATGTAAATCTGTTAATCATAGATTCCCCCTCTTTTGGCATTAAGCAAAAAATTTATTTTAACAATTCCCACAAACTAAATTCAAAAACCCACAATGTATAAGAATGTCTTACATGTGAAGAGATAATTAAATCTGACTTGATACATGTTAATACTGTGGAAGAAGCTCAGAAAATACATGAACATAGACATTATTACTATATTATATTCTGAAAGAAATCAAACTTAAAGTGTTAAGAAACCTGTGAAATAGAAGGTATTAAGAACCCTTTTAGGCAGTGTTACGACTCTTCACTTGTGAATAAAATAGTTAATCAACTAGTTAAACAACCTGTAAAATGCAAAAAATTATTAATAAATGTTCAGTCTTTATTTGTATTCTGATCCTCTTTCTTCACTCTCATTTTATCCCCCTCAATGGCTCCTGGCAGCTGGAGAGCGATATACAGAGCTGATCAGTGTGGAGGGCTCCTATTTTTTTAGTGTTCCAGTTTTTACTCCCAAATTTGCAGATAACCACTCTCTGAAATGCCAATTACTTCATTAATTGAGCATTTCCCCCAATATACACACATGCACCGACAGGCCCCGCTTCCTATAGCTTAGCCCACCGTTGTGGGCTGGTCAAAACCTGCTGTGCAGCTGATTGGTGAGTTGTGATCTTCTTCTGTAAATCCCTCTTTTGAGATGGCAATTTCAAATTGCCCATCTCATTCATTGGCACATAGATCACACTGGATGAGTAATATCACCACCCAAACAACCTTCTGGGTGAGCTAGGCCCCGCCGCCTGTGGCCCCAGCTTCCGATTCAGCTTGGTCAAACCCTTCTCGACCCTTTTAGGCAGAATCCTGCCGATCCTCGACCAGGTTCGTCGTTGGCGTGGAGCTGCACTTTGTGTGTGTTCCCAGCTGTCATCTGGAACTTTGCTGAACCACTGGACTCCTCACGCCTTCGACCTGGAGCTGTACCTTGGGGCATAAGCTTGTAAACATCTAAAAAAAAACAGTTTTTTTCGATCCGGTCTTGTGATCACTCCTTTTCAATCTAATTCAACTGCATTGTGCCAAGAAATTATTTCACCCATCTAATTAAAAATAATCCCTGGGGAAAGAGCAAATCCACATTATTTCGACACACCGTTGTTTTTCCTAAAAACTAAACCAAAAACACCTCCCTCATTAATGGATTTAAAAACAAGAGCAGGCTCAAGAGTTTACTTTTTGTGTACAGTTCAACTGATTACTATCCATTTGCTTGTTCACCCAAATTGATTCTTAAATTTACTTATTTTATTTATCCAGTTTAAGACACTTATGTCTGTTCCATTACAATATATCCTTTCTTAAATTCAGTACATCCCTGTGGATGAAAACGTAAAAGAAAAAAAAAAAATTTTCTCTCTCACCAGCCAGCAACCCCCTGCTATCGGCCCAATTTTTCCTGCCAAATTTTGTTCCCGGTAAATGGTGGTATTTTACCCGGAGATAATCCTGGGGAAGACATGGGGTTATCAAAATACGTAGAACCTCGGCCACCTTCGATCAGACAAACAGAAACTCTTGTGGTTAATTCAGCAACAGTGACATTGAATCAACAGTCTTTGATCATCACTTCTTCAGCAGAAACAGTCCATCTCACGCCAGCCAAGTGAATTCACACATATTGTCCTTGAAAGTTCAGCTCAGCATGAGGAAACGTGCTCTTTTGAGGGTGTCCTCCAGTTCACCCCTGAAAATATACAGTCACCTGTGCCCCCCTGTGTTTGGGAGCAGAGCACAAGAGAGTCGTAATTCTGCGCTGGTCGTAAAGATGTTTCTCTCTGTGGCCGTTACGGCGGGCGCCTGGCACTATCCGTCATCAGCCCACGCACCCCCACCCATCTCATCTCCCCAGGATCATAAATTCCATCTAAAGAATGTTTATCTGAGGGGTTTTTCTGTTGCAGGATGAGAAAAAGAAAAAATATATATAATTAGAGTAAGAAGAAAAAAAACAGACAGTCGATCCTCTCAGCTTATTCAAATCAAGTTACATTCAAACATTTTATTTTCATATTCATTAGTCTCCTTCCTCGAATGCTGAATTTAAATATCTTCCACACTCAGACTGCCTATGTGGGCTCTATTTTAATTTTACTTCAATCAGTTATACTAGTAATAATTTCTTCAATATTAATTCTGGTAAAAATATACCAATCAACAGGTTTGCTCTCTCCACCAGAAATAATAATCAATCCTTATACGTCTAATTAAACTGTTGTTCTAATACTTCCCCTGCGTATTTTAATTAATGATTCCTTCATTTTTCATCCAATTTATATTCTATATTTCATCAATGCAATGCCTTTCTCAATTTTTTCAATTTGATAAATGTCTCTTTCCTCTCATGTGTAAATTAAACATTTATAAAGATGGAGCATCGCAATATCTCATCAACACACTTAGTTCTTAGAAAAACAAAATTAAATCAAAAAAAAAGAAACAAACAACAAAAAGGCTGGATTTTTCTGTTAGATATTGCTAATACACCACTAAAACATTGCAATAACAAAAATAAAGGCAAAAACCATCTGCAAAGGTTCTATCCCTTTTTTTTTTTTTTTTTAAAGTCTCTATGGAAAAGTGGCTCTCCTGGTTTCGCTTCACTGAGGTTGAGACGAATAGCTCATATTGAACTAAACCCCTTTGTAATCAGACTTAACACCACTTTTCCCCGACTCTGTCCCTTTAATCAATGAATAATTTCTGCTAATATAAGTATGCTACTTACATTGAGATAACTGTTGTTGATGTTGAAAAAGGTTAAAAACATCAAATGTTTAAAACAAAACCAGAGAACAGTACTCACTGATAACACAACATAGTTTACAAAAACAGAATTCAGTTTGCTATACTTCAAAGTCTATCTATATTTCTAAAGAAAAATCCAAGATTTAAATCACCGACAAAACAACTTCCCTATAAATATTTGCCAAACCTAAAGTATATATATTTTTTTTTAACACAATCCAATATCCATTCAAAGTACTTTTGCTTATATGATTCCTCTTTAAACAAACCCAAATGTGCTCACTTGCCCAAACATTCTTGATTGTAAACAATGAAAACTTTTCATACTTCAAAAACATCTGTCCGATTCTGTGAAGGGAACTGAACATAGTCAAAGTGATTTTTGCAACTAAAACTCCTCTTAAATTTTCGTAGGATACACAATAGTCTAATTCCCCTCAGCAGTCAAACAAAACAAAACAAAAAAATTCAATAAAAGAGGTTCAAGAGATAAGATTTCTCTAAACAAAAACTAGTCGCAATAAAATAAAAAATAAAACCCAGCATTTTTCTTTTCAGTATCCCTCTTTTCCTCTCAGGCTTCTTTTTTATTTTCTTTTCTCCAATGATAGACACCAAATTAAATTGAAGCTTCTAGAGATGTCAAATACATTTCCACTGAATCACGTTTTCTTTAATCCAGCTTCCCAAATTAACATTTTCCAAAGTTCTTATTAATAAACAGACCGCAGTTCAAAAATCTGGGTCATAATCCAAGTCGAACCAAATATATAAATTTTGAGAGAGAAAGAGGAAAAAACAAAAAATAAAAATAAGAAAAAATAAAGAAAATAAAATCAAAAATCTAAATAAATTGTCAGTTACAGAGTCCCCACTAATCAAATGATATATTATGTCATTATTCTAGGATCAGATCTGTTCCAAAATGTTTTAGGACCTGTAAATTTACTCTCAGCATCAAATAAACTAGCTAAAGAACATCTGAAAGATTAATCTTAAATTTCAAAACCAAAACCGATTCTTATTTGTCAAAACAAAATGTGCATTCAAATATATGGTAAAAATTATTTCAATGTAGCTGGTCCAATCACATTTTGCCTCTACACCATCAGAATAAATGAATTTAGAATTTACTTCTTACTTCCAAATTAAACCATCATTTCGATCACCTCTGATTTTCATTATTTGTTCTTAAATAAATCTACCAAAGACTTTAATTGTTACTTTCAATCCTTAGACCAATTCCAAATTTATCCCAGTCTGTTAAAAAACAAACTGATTACTTAAAGATGACTCTGTGTTTTACTGTTTTCTTTTTTTCAAACTCAAACATTCAAATCCCACTAGTTTATAAAATATCACTATGATAAGTGTTGTTTTGCATGGTAAAAACATTCAATTTATAACGGAATTGAAATGTACTGGGTTACTTCTTGAGCCCCAGTTGAATTTTGATAACTCCAATAAGCATTTTTGTCCATAAAATCCTTAAGAATGTTCAATTGTGTAAATAATTTAACACCAGTCTCCTTTAGGTCATTCATTCAGAGACCAAGCTATATTCCTAAAGTCTATAGAGCCTTCAGAAATAAGCCAAACATAATTTTAGCATAAATGATACTTATTTAAATCACAGACTCATTTTCTGTACCATTCAACACGGTGCTTATTAAAATAATTTAAACCAGTTTGTTGCTTTCCAATTAACACCGTTTGCTTTTCGTTAAATGCTTATAATTACTACTTATAGCTTTATCTTTATTTAGGCCAACTTAACAACTCCTGCTTGGATCAATCAAAAAAGCAAAAAATCCACCTATTTAAAGATTCAAAAATGCATCTTTTATTTTGACTATAAACTCCCTCTTTTTAATTTTAAAGATGAAATCAAAAATTAAAACTACACCAAGTCAGAATCGACTCATGAGTAACTGTTCTTAGTCATTTACGTTTAATTGTAACATGCATAATTATCCCAAATAAATTTGGCCGTGTTACATCCTAATTAACCAGAAAATTTTAACAAAATCCAAATTCGTTTAAGTCTTAACAAGACAATCGTCTGCAGGAGTCTGTAATCACTTTCTATCCAAAATCAACTTTTAGCTCGCAACACATAGAACATGCAGTTAGCCACCACCGCTAACTTAGCACAACAGCCTATAGCAACGTGCTACCGTTAGCGTTCTTTGTGAAACGAAAGCTAAAACAGCACAAAACGTACGGCGAAAACACTCCAGAAAATCGCAACACACACTTTAGAAGATGACTTACCGCAATACCAGGACTTCATCCGCACAATTTATACCACTGTACCAAACTTTAATTCGGCACGAACAAAACATCTCCTGTTCGTCCACGCGGACTGAAACATATTTTTCCAATCTTAGCCGTCCCGCACAGCAAACACCGATTCAACTACGTCCGTTACAGCCCAAAACCATTAACAAAAAAAACACAACATTATAAGCTGTGGCTTTTAGACCTAATTAATTATTTTATCGCGGAGGTTTCAGACCAGTCTGTTACAAGTTTCGTAGTCCGCTTTGAGAAATTTCCTGGCGCCGGCTTCCAGAAAACCCCTCAAAAGACTCGAACAGATGGCAGAAAACCGCCTACTACCACTAATTTATTTATCAAAACATATAGGCACAGCTATCGTATGTTAGCCGCGCTATCAAGCAAACAACTCAGACAGAATTAGCTCCTAGCTTAGGGCGGCCGCTCTGATGGCCTGTCGTAAATGTTCACAACTAATTCTTATAGATATTTAATTTCAGTTATCCATCATATTCAGTTATATATTTATTTATCTATGTTAATTTATTTATTATACTCGAGTTCATTATTTATACTATAACATTTTAACACAAAACGCAACATCACCAGCACTTCTCGCCAAGCGCCTGCGTAAAAAACATCTCACACACACACAGTAATACACCCTTGTACAAGCAGAATTTAAAACACTAACCTCATCGGACCTCACCAAAAATGCCGGACCATTTCTCACAACCCAATTTGCGGTGCTCACGCGCACGTTTGGGGAAGACGCAGGCAGTTCAAAGTAATCCGTTCAGATTAACAGAGGGCAACCCAGGCGCTCCTTAATCTATTTTCCGTTTGCCAGCCTCGAACAATCTTACGAAAGCGTCCTTCCGTAATTGAGATCGCCACTTCTCCAGCCCCGATCCGCACTTTGGTTCCGATTTTGAGTCGTTGAAGGGACCGCACCATCCGGTCCATCTGCTCCATTGTCCTGCAGAGTAACAAACTCCATCTCCCAGCAGGCACCGGTGTTTCTCTGCGGAGTGCAAAGCAGGTCGCAGTCCTGCTCAGAAGAGAGACACATACAATGGAGCCGCTTCAACCACGGGCTTGCAACAGTCAATCTGCTCAAAACAAAAACAGAAAACATATTTAACTTGCATGACAACATTACCCAATGTTAGATTAACCAATCAATAGAATTAAAAAACTACGCAACTCTGCGCAGATTGTCAATAGAGCAAATACATGTCCGTTAATTAACTTAAAAAAATAACTGGATTTTGGTCCAAAACCCTGCACACGTCGAGGTCACCAATTTTGTTGTGAATTAAATAATTATCATAAGTAATTCAATGTATGTTCAAGCAGAGACAAAATGGAGCCAATTTCCAGTTTAACATTTATTTTGAACAGATTAACAAATTGCAGTTTTACAGAGGAATTTTGCCCCCGTCAGTTCCTCTGTGGTCCAGACTTAAAGAAATCTGAACCATTAACTGATCTTCATTTCACAGCTTTATAGACAACCCGGCCTCTAGGCGTTTCTAATCTCTCCAATCAGAACATTTTCATACAGTGTCTTAGCTCTTATTGGCTGTCAGAAAATTATACAGTCATATGGGTGAGACGTTTTTTCTTAAAAGCTCATTCTGAATTTATGGTTTTATGGCAACACCCCAACTCTACAGACATCCTGTTTTTTTTACAGCTTGCAATAAAAACTCACCCCAGAGTTTTATGACTTAAAAGCTTATCTGCATAAACAATAGTGTCAGACCCATAACCATGCAAACTTTATAAACAGTCTTTTACCTTCTGAATGATAAAAGTTTAAACCTTATGCAGAATTACCACACTACTCTCATGATAACCTCTGCAATTGAATGACTAGTGATCAAATGTACAAATTCGTAATATTTTATTTTTTATATTCATTTTAACTGTAAAAATTCTTTGTGAGCTTAAAATTATATATGGCTTTTGGATCAAAACAGCATTTTCTAATTTGATTTTATATATCTATGAATTTTTTTTACCAAACATATTCCAACATATTGGCTCTTCCTAAATAAACTGAATTGTTTTTTGTAAACAACCACTGCAACAAAAACTAACACTATGTTTTAACAAAACTGCAGGTCATAACACTTTTCTCCACAGCTGCCTCTGAGGATGAGCTTGAAGATGAAGCTGCTGGAGGTCTGTGGGGCTCTCTGGTTGGAAAAACTTGTCTTTTGTGCACGTCGACTTAAGCAGCCTGTAAACCCTGATGATGGATGCAGTGGAGAGCATGACGAAGCTGCTCTGAACTCTCTCTGCAGACCAACCTGTATGATGTTCACCTCGTCAACCAGAAAATATGAAATGAATCTGTATTCAACTGATCCAGCAACACTGCCCGTTTGTTCTAATTAAGCTTAAAGAGGTAATTTATACACATATAAATAACTGCAAAAAAACTTATCCTAATGCCAATATATGTTATGTTATTTTAAACTGCTCAACGTAAGCTTCTTTAAAAACCCTAATACAACTTTTAATGAAATGACTTCATGATATTTAACATTTTCAGAAATTCATTTATTCACAACCATCGAACACCTAAATAAAAAATGTGACAAAAACATGAATGAAAAAAAAAACAGTCCATCCATTCGGTCCCTGCTCTCCTCTCCAGTCTCCCTTTGCTGCTTCATATCCTAAACAAGAAGACAATAAACACAGTTACAAAAAGAGCAACACAACAACATTTATGAAATCTATATTTGTTAAAGTGATCAGTCATAAATTATGTTATTTGCGCTTTTGCAAATATACATACAGAAGGTTTATTTTTTGCTCTCAATTTTTTTCTGGCAAGGGATTAATTTCTCCTGCAGATACATCTCCTCCTAAATTTTCCTCATTAGATAGAAAATAAATAGGAGAGGAACGTGACAACTTTATTGATTTAAGAATGCAGAACTGTAGTTTTCACAGCAGATCACAGGTTCTGTGTTGTATGAGGCTCAATAAGAGAGCATAAGCTGTGTAACTGGATTTAATCTTTAATCTCCAAGCCACCGTGCCCCGATTTTCACTCGGTAAAGAGGTAATAATTTCTCCTAAGAGGAGTTGACTTTTTAATTAATTTCCCAAAGCAGAAATTAGCTGCCTAAAGATGAAGAAACCATTACATACCATACATTACCATACGAGCTCGTTTAAGAGCAATGCTTTACAAAAAAATATTAAAATACATGTCTAAGCAAACAATAAACGGCAAACAACACAAGCGCTTCAAGTTTTTAATTTTTGAACCGCCAGGTTTTAATATACTTACATCTAAAACTGTGCTCCTCTCTCGCTTCGCCGGCCGCTTCGTCCGCCATGTTGCTGGAAGAAAATTCTCCCGTTCAGCCCGCAATGAATCTTGGGATATGTAGACCAGCGAAAGATACACCGCAACGGTCCTTCAAATCGGGGAGAAGTTGGCCGGATTCGTCGGCCACATTTGAAGCAGTCTTAGAATTTGGACAGTCCTAGTCGCGGTGCTGTGACGTAACCGGCCGACAAATCCGGCCTTCGAAGGATCCAGCCGCTGGATTCGGACACAGCCCAGGAGTCTCTGCAGGACCTTCATTTGATGTCATGGCAACAGGTCTATACTCATCAATGACTGACTGGTGAGTTTCTTTTGTACTGGAACAAGTCAGGATTTCTTCCACAATACTGGAATTTTCTCTTGGGTCAGGCTAAGGTTGAAGAGGTGCTGCAGAATCCCACAGAGCTGCTCTGCACAGGTCTACAGGACTCTGGGGCTGACACCATCTGGACCTGCAGCCTTGTTCCGGTTCAATTTCTCCAGCTACCTCTTCACCTGACTTTTAGAGACAGACAGGTGTGAGAGTGAAACAAAGGAGGTAGCAGCATCTCATAACTTGGCTAAGGACGAAGTTGTGGAAGTAGAAGAGTTCATGACTGAGGTGGAAGTTAAAACGTCTGAGGTGTGACAGGACAGGTGTGGGTCAGAGGAAAGTGGGATGTCTCTTTGGCTGGGGACAGGAGAGGAGGATGCATAGCTTGTTCCTGAGCAGCTGGTCTTCAACTACCAGCTGTCCCGGGCTCGGCTGGTGGTGGAAGATGCCTTTGGGATCTGGTCTTCTCAGTGGATGATGTTTCGGCGCACGCTGGAAATAAGTCCAGAAGTTGTGGAGAAGTGCGTCAAGGCAACATGTGTTCTCCATAACTTCATGAGAGCTTCTGCAGATGGCCAGGTACCTGCAAGGAGGGGAGCAGCTGCTGCTTGTGGAGAATCACAACCTCCAGCTGTGGGGCGGATGGGAGCAAACAACGCGACCAGGGAGGCAGTGGAGGTCAGAGAAGTGTTTATGGCCTACTTCAGTGGCTCACTTCAATATGTGTCACATACATATCATGTAATATATCTCACAAATGGTTAATACAGTATAAGATAGAGGTTTTTAACATACTTCACTGTTTAAATTAGTGAAGTGTGTCTCTATTTTGACATGTTGGTTGAATCTGGAATTTGGTCAACTTAATTGTATTTATTTACTAGCTAACTTGTACTTATGTAATGCTAATTTGTTAAACTGTTGATAATTCATAACATGCTACATTTTAACTGGCATAAACAGATATAAGTTTTTAGTGTGTCTGATGTTTAACATATGAGAACATAAGCCTTATTTTAGCTTAAAATGACATCCATGCACCTATGAGTTAACTACAAACAATTGCGTTGAACAAGCGCTCTGCCCCAAATATGGTCTTTTCATATCCCCCTCTTGCTTGGCAGCCAATGAAATGCTAGTTATACATGGATTAGGAATGGAAGTATCTAATTGTGCCAAACCTAATCATCACTTTTTTTTTTCAAGTCCATCACCTAAGTCTGCTTGGGGACAAAATGTCTGGAGATGCTGTGCGGAGGGTGTTGAGAGGAATTGTGCTCTACTCTGTGTTGAGCCATTACTGTTTGAAGGGAAGGAAGGGGAAATTCAGCTTTCAAGAGCTACATATTTGCATTGGTAAGTATTACATTTCGTAAGACTCACTGCATTTACACCTGGTAAAGATGAAGATGAGTTTTCAGTGAGCTGATCGGCTAAGTCACAATATTATTAACATTAATCTCACAAAATTATTCAATGCACAGGTAGGGCCAAGTCAATTGAATCACTGTTTTAAATGAATGTGCCTTTTAAAGATACTAGGGATGTAACAATGTGTAATCAGACATGCAAATATACAATAAACCATCTTTGCAACTGATTCCCTACATTATATTTCTCAACAAATAGCATGTTACATCACTTTAAAAAAAATAAACTTTTATGTTCGGGCCAACAGCTAAAAATGACAAAGACAGCCGTTTTCAATGTGGCATCAATTTCAACCTTCTGTGGGTTTAAAAAGCTGGTATTGTCAGAAAGTTATTCCAACTTCATCCTTAAAGCAGCCATGAATACACAACATCCCTTAATGGACGAGCAGCACCACCTGGCCATAGTGCGCCTTTGAGTCGTTGGCAGGCAGTCAGATGTTATGCGTGAACTTGGTGTGTTTCAAAAAAGTCATCAGCAGACTTGCATCAAGACACAGAACTATGGACAGAGTTCATGACAGACCCAGGTTTGGACCCCCACTAGTGACAAATCACAATGACCAGTACCTAAGGAACTGTGCACTCAGACGTCGTCATGCAGCTGCTACAAAGCTGCAGGCCCATTTACGAGATTTGAGGGGTACTAGGGTTTCCAGACAAACCATTCACAACAGACTCCACCATTTTGAGCTTCCATTCTGATTTTAATAAGAAAAATTGTTATGTGAACAGTGATTTTGATACTGGGAAAACATATTTTCTGGCTCTTGCAACTTTTCCAATAAAAAGTCCCTTTTAATGTGCAGCTCCATTCCTTCCGCTGCTGTGCGTCACATGAGGCATAAGAGTCAAGCTCACTCAGCGCGCTAGGAGAGGGGAATCCTGCATAAGACAGCTGATCGTAGTATTTTATTTGATTTATTATTGCTACTAGGGCTGGGCGATATACCGAAAATTTACCGATACCGATTATGACTGTTACCAAGGTCATGTTGCCCATGCCAGTAAATTTGGTATGTGAAAAAAGAAAAAATGTGTTTTAGTTTATCAGTGCTCCAGCCTCTGTCAGAAATGAGCATTGTCTTGAGTCACTTGACTACGCACAGTCATGTGACATACAGAGGCAATAATACCCAACTGAGGGGACGCAGCAACTGTGTAGACAAATTTAGCAAGAGTTTAGACTCATCTACTGGTGCTAGGGCAGGGCCATATCATATCTTTCACGGTAACACCAGTACAATGGTAGCGAATGATAAGAAAATGAAATATCGCGATAGAATATAGGTGAAACGCACATGCACAGTGCCTTTGTTTAAATGTGATCATACGCACATGGGGAGGAAGCATGTCAGCAAAAGAGAAGGAGGAGGGCGAAGCGTTTTTTTAACTGACTCAGATGAACTACAATTGGTCAGCAAAAAAGGTGCAACTTCCGTGGTGTGGAACTGGTTTGGTTGTCGGCCATCAGATACTCAGCAGAAGACAATTTTTTGCAGAACATGCAAGTGGACCGTCGTAGCGAAGGGAGGAAACACGACAAACTTGTTTCATCATTTGAAGCAAAAGCACTTGTCGGAGTACAACAAAGCTGTTAAAGCACGTGAAGACGCGTCCGCTTCATCTAGCCTGGTGGTGAGACCAAAGAAGCTAGCTCAGCAAACAATCAGCGTAGGTTTAAATTGCTGCACACCTTATGATAAAAGTAGCAAACGCTGGGTGGAACTAACTAATGCAGTTACAAATTGTATTGTCCGGGATATGATGCCAATTGAGAGTGTGCAAAGAGAGGGTTTCACGAATATGCTTAAAACGTTTGATCCCCGCTACAAGCTCCCATCCAAGAAATACTTTTCTAAAGTCGCGTTGCCTGCTTTCTACGAGGAGGTCCGTACTGAAATTTCAAAGGCGTTGGCGTCGGTGGAGTTCTTTGCGTCCGCTACGGACATGTGGTCAAGCCATACGTTGGACCCCTACATGAGCCAGTACAGTACACTACGTGGACAAAGACTGGAGACTACAAAACAAGTGCCTGGAAACAAGTTTTTTCCCCGCGGACCATACTGGGGAAAATATAGCCAAAGGCTTAAAGGAATTCCTCAGCTCCTGGAATCTTCAGGAAGAAAAACAAGTGTGTGTGAGGCTGGCCACGGGGCGAACGTCGTGAAAGCCATCGCGCTCAACAACTGGACCAGACTTTCATGCTTCGGGCATCGCCTGCACATTGCAATAGTTAAGTTAATTACAACATCAGAGCCAGCATTTTAACATTATTTTAAACGATAGTAACTCCTACAGGTCTGAGTTAATGTTTAACCTAGTCCTGGATGAGTTATTTTGGTGTGTGTGTGTATGTATGTGTATATATATATAATCTCAAATGTACTCTGCAGTTATTAAAAATAAAGTGGTAAACTCAGATTTGATATATGTGTGTGTCTTTGAGAGAAAAGTGTGAAGGACCAAAGGATAGAACGAGCAGTTGGAGTTGGAAAGAAGATTGTTGCAGCTTTTGGCCACAGCGGCAGCGAGCTCTGCTAGCTGCCCAAAAAGAACTGGGCTTACCAGAACACAAACTCATAACTGAATGTTGCAGTCGTTGGGGATCAAAGCAGAGAATGATCCGACAGCTCTTAGAACAAGAAAAGGCTATAGCACAGGTTTTAGCTGCTGACAAAACCATAAGGCATCTTATGTTGACATGGCAAGACATTGAGGTGCTAGACTCTGTCAGCACTGCATTGGGTCCACTCCTAGAGTTCACAGATGCTTTTTCTGCAGAAGAATATGTGACCATTTCATGTGTTAAGCCTGTTCTTCAGATTTTTAACAATGACCTGTTAAAAGTAAAAGACAGTGACACTCAGCTGACCAAAGACATCAAAAAAGCAATACTTGAGTACATGAACAAAAGCTACAAAGACAGTATCACAGAAAGGCTTGTTAACATGGGTAGTGTTCTTGATCCATGTTTTCATACAGAATAATTCAGTGAGAGTGAGAGCGAAGTAATCAAAGCTTAAGCCATGAGTGAATTAGAGCATCTTCTGTCAGACCAGGGTAGGACAGCTCCAGGTGTTTCAGAAACCCCTCCTCCATCTGCTGGAGACCAGACAAGTGAGGGAGCTGCTAAAAAGGCAAAGAAGAGCCTCGGGAGCATTTTGAAAGGACCAGTTAGTGCCAAGACAGATAACTACAGAGTGGTTGTTTTCTTAACTGAGCAGTTATGTGAATAGTCCGCCAGCAGACAATGAGTGTGATCCACTTATGTGGTGGAAAATTCACACAGTAAATTTTCCCCACATCAGCAGATTAGCTAGGAAGTACCTCTGCATTCCAGCAACTAGCTCTGCATCTGAACGGATGTTCAGTGCAGGTGGAAATGTAGTAACCTGTCAAAGGTCTTCTCTTAAGCCCATATCTGTTAACATGTTAGTGTTCTTGACAAAGAATCTCAACACTTGAACAAATGTAGAAAGCTTCAATGTGCAACAGCAAAATGTATCTCTTTTTTCCTTTATATTTTGTTTATTCGAGGGTTTGTGCAATTATTGTAATTTAATTTATTTATTTGGCACACTAGAGTTTTATGTTCCAAAGCAACTACTTAAGTTTTGTGGATACTATAGATGGTTATCATGAGGATATGTTAACTCATTTTCATTGGAAATGCATTCTGGTTAAATTGTCAGCAAGGAAATTGCAACATTTGGGCCTTTAATACATGTAAAAAAAAAACAGATGGTTGTTAAAGTGATTTTTTTTTTTTGCACTAATAAACATGCAGTTTTAAAGTATATAGTCGCGTCAAACATATCGTCCGCTATATCATTATCGCAAATTTTAAAATGTAAATCGTGATATGTATTTTTGGCCATATTGCTCTGCCCTACTGGCTGCTTTTCAGAAATATTCGACTAGCGACAAATAAATCGATTTTTTATGGTGTTATTGGATACTCAGACTAATGTGGAGGATGTATGTTTGTCTGTCCATTGTCTTTGTGGAGTGTGGCATACCAGAAAATTCTCCCAAGCTTGCGATGAAAACAAAATATTCTCGCTATCCCTGGCACAGAACGATGCATCTTATCCACTCATCCAGAAGGAGCATATGTGACCAGAGCGGATTAATTTATTTGATTCAGATATCACTGTGCAGAAACTAAATATTGTTCACAGTCCCTGGTTTTAACTTGATTCTGTTCCTTAAACGCAAATCCAGCGCTCTCTCTGGCAGCACTGGATGAATAGATAGCGAGAATATTCAAGTCATCAGAGAAACGTCAGGAAATATTCTATTGGGCACTTTCCACCAAAACGATATGTCACATCACCCTTTATATCAAGATGATCCTCTTTGGGAGTCTTAAACAAAACGTTAAAAGAATTATATCTTTGTGACTCCCAGGTCCTAACCCATCTGCATTAACGAAATCTCCTCCGGGACCCACTGAGTTTAATTTATGCATTTGTCCACCTGACATGGAGGATTAGACAAAGGTACTGATTATACTGCAGAAATTGTTAAGTAATTCCTGCTGCCTAGATACTCCTCTTTCACAGATCAAGTATCGTGAAACTTAAATCTGTCAAAAGGGTGGTTGGATTTATTCTCACACACACACACACCTTTAAAATATTTATTGAACGCTTCTTTCTTTTCACCTGTGTTTTTACAGCATTATCATAATTACAGGCTGCATATAACTTCATATTACCATTCAAAACTAGTAGTTCTGTAATGCGTATCTAATTGCACACAGAACTACTAGTTTTGAATGGTGAATGATGCTCGTTTCACCTGTGAAGATTCAAACTTGACATCGAATCTTCAACTATTCTAATATGAAGTGTTTCGTTTAGCTACTTACATCTTGTCTCACACTTTTAAAGCATTGAGTTGCTCTGGTGAAATTCACGCACAGCATCTTATGTGAACATAAAGCCTGCTTCGTTGTATTGATTTGCCATCTCAAATATTCTGATATCGAAGAGCAGTGACAGTCCAATGACCTTGTCGTCTTTTTCTGACATAGGCTATGCTCAGCGCAACTACGACGATGAACTTGCTGAATTCTTATTTCAACTTATTTTAGGCAAGGCAAGGCAATTTTATTCGTATAGCACACCTTTCAACACAAAGCAATTCAAGGTTCTTTACATGATTAAGACTGGTTCACAGCATAAATCAAGTTCATTAACTGATCTTGCTGAAGAAAGCATTTACAGTAATTAAGACAATAATTTGTGTGACAATTACAAACAAGCAAGTAAAAAAAGTTACTCATAAGCAACTCTAAATAGGCAAGTTTTAATTTTAGATTTAAAAGAGTTCAGTGTCTCTGCAGCTTTGCAGTCTCTTTGCATTTCTTTGTTCCAGATATGAGGAGCATAGAAACTAAAGGCTGCTTCCCTATGCTTGGTTCAGGTTCTAGGGATGATCAGTAAACTAGAACTGGAGGACCTGAGTGATCTGGATGGTTTGTACCATGATAACAGATCTCTAATGTACCCTGGTGCTAACCCATTCAATGATTTATAAACTAATAAAAGCACTTTGAAGTATATTCTCTGAGCTACAGGGAGCCAGTGGAAGGACTTTAGAACTGGGGTGATGTGTTCTACTTTCTTGGTTCTAGTGAGAACAAGAGAAATCAGCGTTCTGGATCAGCTGCAGCTGTCTAATTTATTTTTTAAGGTAGACCTGTAAAGATACTGTTACATTAATCAAGGCGACTAGAGATAAACGATTGGATGAGTTTTTCTAGGTCTCCTTGTGTCATCATTCTTTTATTCCTAGAAATGTTCCTCACGTGAAGAAAGCTGACCTTGCTATTGCCTTTATGTGACCCTGGAGGGTCAGGTCTGGTTCCATTATTACACCTAGATTTCTCGCCTGGTTGGTAGTTTCTAGTTGGACCAACTGAAGCTGTGTACTGATATTTAATCAATCTTTTTAAGGTTCAAAGAGCAGCACTTCAGTTTTGTTTTTGTTCATTTGTTGGAAATTATGGGACACCCAGCTGTTAATTTGTTCAATGCATTTATTTAGGATTTGGATGGGTTCAACATCACCTGGTGACATTGAGATATAAAGCTGAGTGTCATCACAATAGTTGTGGTAGTTTAAGGGTAGGAGTAGTTTAGGGGGGCTGAAGCTCCCCTAAAGAGGTACTAATGACACCTCTGGTAACAGTCAATCTTTTCACTTTTACAGACAGAGCATGAGGAGACTACATCCCAGACTGGACAACAGACTATACCTGAGCGAGTGGACCACAGTCTGGATCACCAGAGTGCTAGATTGGCACCAGAGATTTTAATTTTCATCATAATGTTAAGATTTTTTGAATAAGAATTTCAAAAATGTTTGTGTGATGAAAAATATCTTTATCTTCTTGAAATTTTCAAAATAAACATTATTTGAATGTTCTATTGTTAAAATTTTTGGGTAAAAAAGGTTCCTGAACTTTATACTAACCTGAAAATACTGTTGCAGCAACATTTTGCTAACCATAAGATAGCATAAGATACCATAAGAAGTTATGCTAATGTTTCAACAATGTTGTGCTAACATTAGGGTAACACTCCAGCAATGTTATGCTTATGTTACAACAATGTTATGCTAACCTTTAGATAACGTTCTAGAAAAATCCTGATAATATTCCAGCATTATTTTGCTAACCTTAAGTTAACATTCTAGCAAATATATGCTAACATTGACATAATGTTCCAGTTATACTAGCATTTCAGAAATGTTATGCTAATGTTCCAATGACGTAATGCTAACCTTAAGATAAAGTTTTGGCAACATCATACTCAGGTTTCAGCAATGTTGTGGTAACATTCAAGCAACGTTAAGCTAACCTTAAAATAATGTTTCAGCAACATTATGCTATCAATCTAGCAATGTTAGGCCAACTGTCCGGCAACTTTAAGCTAACCTTAAAATAATGTTCCAGCACCATTACATTAACGTTCCAGCAGTGTTATGGTAACATTCCGTAAAAATGTTACGATAATATTAAAATATTGTTCCGGAAACATTATGCTAATGTTCTAGCAATGTTATGCTAACATTCCAGCAACGTTAAGTTAACCTTAAAATAATGTTCCAGCAACATTATGCCAATGTCCCGGCAATGTTATACTAACATTCCAGCATCATTACGCTAGCCTTAAAATAATGTTCTATTCAGGGTAACCTGCCAGGGATGCTGTCTTAGCCCCTCTCTATTTGGAATATTTATAGAACCTTTAGCTCAAGCAATTAGACAAACTAAGGAACTTGAAGGAGTAACAATTGATAATATTGAAAAAAAATATATCACTTTTCGCTGATAACATACCTCCAAAATCCGGATAAGACTCTCCCAAAACTCATGGGCACGTTGGAAACTAATGGGCGGTTATCTGGACATAAGTTGAATATTATAAAAACTTAAGTCTTGACAATAAATTACTCACCGAGTACTCAAACCAAATTGAATTATAAATTTATGTGGGATGCAATGAAAATAAAATACTTGGGAGTCATAATTTCAGAGAATTTGCGAGATTTACTTTATCTTAACTAAAACAAATTATTTGACTCAATTCAGAAAGATGTCATGTGTTGGAAAATACTAAATTTAGATTTCACTGCTAGAATAGAAACCGTTAAGATTCATCTTTTACCAAGATTTTTATATCTTTTTATGTCACTATCTGTCTAGATCCCAAGCTCATGCTTCCAATCCTGGGATAAACTTATATCCAGATTTATATGGGGAGGAGGAAAACCTAGAATAAAATACAAAACACGTCAAATGGGTAAAGAACATGGAGGCCTGGCTCTCCCCAACCTCAAGCTGTACTTTTATGAAGCCCAGCTGAAGTACATAGCTTGTTGGTGTGCACCAGATGTCAAAGCTCAATGGAAGCAGATTGAAATGAAACTGGGGCGATTTCCACCTCAAACCAGACTGGGTGTTAAAGATAAAACAAATACAGATAAAAATAGCTATATAATGGAAGACACTATTGACATCTGGAATGAAATAGTAAAAAAATATAAACTGGAAAATGGCATTAAACTTCTTATCTGGCCTTCCCATACGCTGACTTTGCCTCCTGGTAGACTAGACCCAACCTTCTTAGGCTGTAAATATAAAGGTCTGACGGCTTTCTGCCTAATTCTGAAGGCAAGTAAAATAAAATCATTTGAAAACTGAATTCAACCTTGAAAACAATGACTTGTTTTGATACCTGCAAATTCGTCATTTCTACAACTTGAACGTTAAACAAGGAATAACATCTAAAGGTACTGATTTATTTAAAATATTTACAGAATCCTACAGGCAGCTACCAAGTAAGATCGTCTATAGACTATATAAAGGGCTAAAGAATCAAAACAACAACGTTCTACCGGTTAAAACAAAGTGGGAAGAGGAATTAAACATTGAATTATCACAAAATGAATGGCTTGATTTATGTAAAATACAACACACTACAACAAGATCCAGGAGTTGGAGGGAATTCGGATGGAAAAGTTATACTCAGGTTTTTTATTATTCCCCAGATTACAGCCAGAGTGCAAGGGAAAACAATCTATTGTTCGAGACAATGTGGACATGTCAATGTTGTCCATTCTCATGTTTTTTTGGTTCTGCAAGCCGTTGAGAACTTTCTGGGACCCTGTGATAAAAATGATTGAAGGAATACTGGGATACTCACTACCCAAAGCCACCAAACTCTTCCTTTTGGGACTGTTACCAAACCATTTAATCAAGAAAAAGGATAGATGCCTGTGCAAAATATTAACGACTGCTTGTAAGAAAACTATCACAAGGAAGTGGCTCAAACCTACTTCTCCTACACCTGCTCAGTGGCTTCAAACCGTGGACGCTATTCACTTGATGGAAAAACTCACCTACTCTTTATATCTCCAGCGACCTTTGTTTATAAGATATTGGACTAAATGGACTGCTTACAGAACAAAGAAAGCGTAATAATTTTCATCTGAATGCAAATCTGTATCTTTAGTTGGTGCCCCATGTTGTTTTTTTTGTTTTTTTTATTACGTGCCGGTGTTCTGAGTACGTGTGTGTGTGGACGTCTATCATTTGTAACAAAATTAAAAATTAAAAGTATTAAAAAAAAAACCTACAATGTAACACAAGAAGGAAAGCTCGTACCCTGTTATATAAATAACATCTGCTAAAGACATTTCAGGGCTGCATCACTTAAGGATCTGATTCACTTACTGTAGCCCGAGACTAAATTTGGACTCAGAAAGTCTCAATCTCCGATTTACCAAAATGGCATTTATCCTAATCCACAAAGGTTAATGTGACAATGTAGACTCCTAACTCAGGTAATTATTTAAGTACACCTACTTATTACTAATTAAATACATTTTTTTTAGATGTAATCTGGAATCGTTTCAATTTATTAAACTCAATTTGACAAACAACCAGAAACAAATTTACGTACTTCGGTACCAACCCCTGTATTAACCCGGGTCCTTGAATCTCGCATTCACTGCATGCATGCCATCACTTCTAAAGCAATGCTGCAGAATGCCGAGTCATGGCGAGCTGTGGACCAGCTGATGTGGTAAAGCCACTTGTTTGGACGAAAGAGCCATGTGTGGAAGTATGTTGGATTTGAGGCTGATGATCAGGGGAACATTATTAACAATCAAAAACCCATCTGTAAAAGATGTCATCAAAGTTTTCTCTCAAAAGGAGAAAACACATCCAACTTAATAAAACACCTCAAAGATCGACACCAGGATCTAATGAAAGAGTTCAAGCAGGTAAGTTTGAAACTAATTTCCAATTTAGAGCTTCTGGTGAGTTATATATCATATTTTACCTTGCATGTCTGAATTAGTCGAATAGAAATAAACTGCCGTTTTTGTAGTAAATCATATAGCATCACGGATGCTATATGATTAACTACGTTAACGGATGCTAAGGCTAGTGTTTATATTGCCCGAAACTTCTTCCCCTTGAACAACATGATTACAAGTTAAGGGCCGTCCAAGTCTCAGTGGTGCTTTGTTTGCGACAATGTTTTAAACTTTTGCTGCTTTCCAAGCTTCAAAGCGACAAAAGCCAGCCACGGAAAAGTTAAGCTCACTAGCTTACACCGATGTCTCTTGTGCATCAATTACAGAGCCTCGCTGTGGTCACGTCGCCCGAAGCAAACTAGTAACTGTGAGCATTGTTTGTCTGTGACAAAGTGTGCGGTTTTAATGCATCATCTTTATAAAATATCAGCAGCTAGAAGGTCCTGGGTTTGATTCCTGCCGGGGACGCTGTGGGTGCTGAGGGTGTGTTTGTTCCTCCATATCATCAGCACCCACATCTACGATCTCAATCCGAGAGCGTCACAACTACTGATGAACTTACTAAACGACTACTGGACTTTCGGAAAAGACACTAATAACTGGCTGCTTATGTTACAACAAACTTTGGGTGGGATCTGTGTTGTTTGTTTAGGTCAACGTTCACTGTCAAAAATTTTGCCAACTCCTTCTGAACTTTATCATACCTGTCTTAGTTCTCTGTTAACCAGCCCTAATACATCACACAACTGCTCCTTTTGAGAAAATCCTTTTTCTGTAACAGATCAAACAATTGCTCCTCCTTACTTCAATTTTGATGTGGCCTTAAATAATTTCACCGGTTTTACTAAAGCAAGTCAAGGTAAAATGTAAGTTCTGTTAATACCTTTTACTGCAGATTTATGTACTCCTGTAAACTTAATTATGCCTGGAACTATGTTTACTGAGTTTGACACAACAGACCAGGAAATTAATCCTCACAGAGCTAAAAGATCAATAGTTCTTTGAAGAATCTGACCCAAATCATATTAATGATGGGAATCATTAATTTGCTGTTGATATTAATAAATTTTTTTTGATAGAATCAATAACATCTATTATAATGTCCAAAAATTACAATTACACTCTTGTTGTCATGCTCTGCACTGTCATGTCTTCTCCTGCTCACCAGCCTGCTAATTGGCTGATTGGTCCCACCTGGGCAGCTCCCTATTTAAGCTCCTGCCCTGCAGCCACTCAGTGCGAGATTGTCTGTTGCCACTACCTGTCACAGCTGTTAAGCGTTCACGTCCGGCTGCCTCATTGTGTACCTGACTCCCTGTTATCTGACCTCTGCCCAATCCACGGTAAAACGGACATACTATTGTGCATCGAACCCTGCCTGTTTCTGGACTCTGATTTCAGCCTTCTGGACCTTGGATTTTCACTGCCTCTCTGGAGATCATGGACCTTTTGAACTCCTGCCCTGTTAAGTGATTTTTTTCAACTCTGCTTTTGATCTTTCCTGGACATCTTGAACACCCCTGCTCCCAATACTTTACCCAGCTGAAGACTCCTGAGCAGCTGCCTTTTGGGGTACGTTCTAGTTTCTATTGGTTAATTCCTGCCTGGTTCTACTTGCTTTTATTCACCAGTCTGTCTCTCTTGCAGTACATGACCTGGCCGTGCCCACCCTGAAGCTACCCGCCTCCAGAGTGCACATTCTCTAAACTTTGTAAATAAAACCCCTTATCTTTCTGAATTGTGGTCTTGTTTTGGGTCCAAACTCTGTCAAGCTCTTTTCACTTGTTGGTTTTGAAGCAGTTAGAAACAACCTTCCAAAACAGAATTACAATAGACATATTATTAGCTGAAAAATATGGTATTCGTTTTATTTTGATGATCACTGCTGTACATTTATCCCAAACAACAAAGAAGTGTTTTCATCAGTTCTTATTATGTTACCCTGATAATGATGATGACAATACTGTCAAACTTTTGTTTTTTATTTTTGCCTGATTAGAATGTAACATTTTATGAAAAGCTGTCTTAAACCAAAATATTGTGTGCCATCTCTGTTGTTGTGTTGCAAATGTATGTAACTCTTATACAGTTTTTTGTGGTCATACTATGCCCAAAGCGGTCGAATGTGACATAAAATTGTATTATGCTGGGACATAAGAAAGGTTAAATCCTCTTACTCGGCTCTTAGACAGATGTTCTTATTCTAAGGTAGAAACAAGAACCAATTGTATGTAAACATCTCATCTTGACTTATGACAAATCTTGTTATTATCTAGTGTTACACTTATGACAGCTCCTGTGAATGTCTTTCTCAGCATTATAGTAAGTGTCCCTTATTGTTATCTATATACTGATTGTTTATCGCAGTGAAACATCCGTTACTGCCTCATGACAGATCCTGTGTTTACCTATTCCATGTTGTTCTGTGATTGATCTTGTGGTTATCCTATCATAACTGTATGATGTAATGATCGGACAGAAGCTGATTTAATAGGGTGTGGCTGAGTGTTATATAAACCCATGCATCTGTCTGAAATGTTAGGGTTCTCAGTATAAGACTCTCCATGCACGTAAAATAAACTATGAATATGGCTGACACTTTTGTTTTATTCTCTCATCCAAGGCCACTCAGACACCCAGATTTCCTTGACACAGGCTATCAAATAAAATCTGTAAAAGTTATTGTGTGGATAAATAGCAGATTTACTAAAATTGTATTAACAAAAAACATTTTGATTAAATAAAAGTGCATTAAAAACATGTTATGATAGAGTAGTAATTCAATTTTTTTTTCCTTGCACCGATTCACAACAGATGTCATCCCAAGGAACTTTACAAGAAAATTAATTTCAGTCTTACCATATGTTCTATAAAAATGTAAACATAAAAAAAAAAAGTGCTTATTCAGTTATGGCTTATCCTTTTGTTATTTAATGACTAAAATGTTTACAATCCTTGTTGGCATGAAATACTTTAATGATGCCATTGTTTTTTGTTTACATTTATATTTTAGTTGTTCAATCATGTTATATTTTCCATAATTTAAAAAAAATTCAGGTTTGTAATTTTTAAACACTTAACCCCTTTTGTAACAATTTTATGGCATTGTTTAACTTTATTAAAAATAGTGTGTTGTTCAGCTATCATGTTTTTGTGTTTTGCTTTGGTACAGAGAATTATGAGTTTTTATTGGTAAATTTAGTTTAAATTGAATGTGGTTTGGTACCGGAATTGGTACCGAGAACCGTGGATTTGCACTGGTATCGGTACCGAATACTGAAATTTTGCTACCATGACAACCACAGTGTCAACTCAAATTTGATTTGACCATTTACCCTTTTGCATTATTTTCCCAGAGGCTTTTATTGATTAGCTATTTAAGTGATTATTATCTCTTATCAATACTGTTTGAAACCCCCCAAAAAGTGGCTAGTATATGCATAGACTTATCTGATGTGACTGTCGAAGGAGCAGGACGTGCTTTCCTCTCCTCTCGCTCCACTCCTGCCCCCTTGCTACTTATTTTCCTTTTTTTGTTGTTTATTCACCCTAAGGATACTGGACGACCTCCCTGGGACGGATTTTAGCCCTCTTTTTTTCTTTTTCCACTGTGATCAAAGAACAAAAGACTACAATGGCTCTCAACGCTGATTTCACATACTGGAACGAATGAAGGGCATGGAATTAAAGATCCGACACCTTGAAGAAAAAGCCAGAAACAATACTACTCTGAGTATGACATGCGATTTTCAACAACCTGGCAGGTCAATGCCAACAACACAGAGTATCCCTCCAAACAGACGACATCTATCGGGAAGAACCCCCCACTGATTGGAAGAGTGGCCAGGACTCAGACGACAGACACCCAAAAAGAAAATAACTTTGTTTATCCCTTTAAAGAACAGAGTCACAGCGCTGGCATCTCCTGGCTCTCTGGGTGTTACAGACACACAGCAAAGCCAGCGAAACGCAAACAATTCCCTAGAACTAAAAGACATTCGCCAAACCCACCTAAACCCAAACAAAGATAAACTGAACAACAACAAAAAACAGCAGCAAGAAGCCAGCCCTGACAGAAAGCAAAAGAGAACAGCAACACAGCAAGAAAAGGAAAACGCTTGCTATTATTCATGACGGATTGATCAAAGGTATTGAACAACTATACATCAATACAAGTGTCTTAAATTGCCCACAAATGACAGTCAAACAACTTTCTGAGATGATTCCGTCAATTATTGAGAGCAACCCAGAACTACAAAAAATTGTTGTCCATGCAGGAACAGTCGACATCACACACAAGCAATCTGAAATTTTAAAGAAGGTCTTCTTGGATTGACTCTAGAACTTTAACACCAACAAGATAGAACTTCACATATCTGGACCAATTCCAGCAACTCCCTCGAACGAAAAATGTTGCTGGATCAAAGGATTTACCAAATTTATTAAAATTGTCTGTGCTGAAAGGTCTATTCCATTGCTGAATAATTTTAACATCTTCTGTGAACGAAAGCACCTATTCACAAAAGATGGACGTCACATCAGTAAGAAAGGTCAGAAGCTCTACCTCTGGAATGTGTTATCTAATCTAAACTGTCCTCGAACTGAGATACATAGTGAATGCCAACCTGCTGTAACACACAGATAAGATAACATCCTTGCACCTGTCAGTGATAAGCCTGCCACAGTCATGCCAGCTAACTGTGCAACAACGCCGTCAGATGACCTTCAAAAGAAACACAGAGTTCCAGCATCTCTATGTAGTGAACATGCAGATTTTACTGTGCAGAGGATGCTCCTTGAGACGGCAGACTCAATCAACACACCGGTTGGCAAGGGGACCAACTGCAGATCCAAGTCATCGTCAACTCCTGACTCTGTGACGGGCTCACCATTCCGGGAATTTTCTGAAAACCTTAAGACTCAAGAAAAAAAAGGAATCCTGCTTTTAACTCCACGCCCAAACAGGAACCAAAAACATTTCTCTCCAATTCAACTCCCTATATCAGACATCCGTTACCGACCGAACACTGTCAGACAAACTTCCTGCCACAAGGTGGTGTTTGGTCATCCGTAATTTCATTCTCACCTTGAAAGTAAAATCCCGGTCATTATAAAAAAGAGATGTTCACACACTAAAACTACAAATAACCGAGCAGTACAGAATTTAAAAATAATATCTTGCAAACAGAATCTCTCAATCTCAGAAAGAAATATTAACACAACTATACAAAACATAAGATCATTATCTGAAAAATCACTGCTAATCAATGACTACATCATCACATGCACTATTTCTCTCAGAAACCTGGTTAAATGAAAATAAAGAACAAAATGTATTAATAAACACTTGTCCAACTAATTATCACTTCATTAGTGAGACCAGGAAAAATAAAAGGGGTGGTGGTCTGGCCACAATTTTTCATCCATCAATAAACTTCAAAAAGGTATCGCTAGGTGAATTCAGCACCATTGAATACTTAGCTACTGAAACAAATGTACCAAACAAATATTCACAGGCGTACCAAACAAAGTCATATCGGTAAACATATACAGACCATCAAAACCAAAACTTAACACAAACTTTTATAACGACTTCAATGACCTTTGCTCTGCAATATGCCTAGACTATGACCACATAGCAATTGTGGGGGACTTCAACATTCATACTGACAAACCCCAAGACAGCGGAACAAAAGCTCTAAATGACGCCCTTCATAACTTTGACCTAATCCAACACATTAATGAGCCAATGCACAACCGAGGACGCACTCTGGACCTACTTATTAGCAAAGACTTAAATATCTTTAGCATTGCCGTAACTGATACTGCATTATCTGACCATCTCATTTGAAAGCACCATCCAAGCCAACATACCTAATCAGAGTAAATCCACTGTTAAAAAATGCTTCCTTAAGGAAAACTCAGCTGAAAACTTTAAACTGATGTACACTCCAACCTTATCTAAATCACCAACATCCACCAACACACACTCAGTAAAGAAACTGACAGATGATTTTCTATCCAGAAAGTCTCCGTGGAAAAACAATCCACTGGTATGTAACTAAAAAAGGGAGGGCCGGTGCGCTGAGAGAAAATGGCGGAAAACTTGAAGCATTCTTTTCTGAGATTATTCACAGAAACAACAATAATGCTAGAACTTTATTTGCTACAGTGGAGAGACTACACCTCCAGTGACAGTACCCCTTGAACTAAACTCCACCAGGGCCTGTAACGAATTTGCCATCTTATTTACTGAAAAGATCTCTAACATCAGAAGATCAATCAGTACATCAGTTCCAACCCCAATACCAACATTGAACCCAATTAACACCCATGCAGGGAAACTGACTCACTTCCAAACAATAAATCAAACAAGCTTTGATTAAATTATTGACAAAATCGCAACAACACAGCGCCTCATCTCATCAATAAGTGCCATTGGTGCACCAATGTCTGAACACAGAGGGACGCCGCAGTGTCGAAAAACACCTGTCACTTACAGTTGCGGCCAGCTGCTCTGCTTATAATATTCCGTCATCATAAGCCTCAGCATCAAAAAGTCGGAAAAATATTCCCATTATTTTGGGCCCCAAAATGCCTTAGCACAAGGAATCAACCACAGTATCATCTTAAGCATATCAAAATCCCACTACGGTCAGTGGTCAGCAAATCCAGAGGACACTTCAATTCTTGCTACTCTTAAGTCAGAGCAAAAACTCGGCAATTCTGGGAGGCACCTCAACGTCTCCATTCACGAAGGCAGCAAAGACAATCGAACAGCAGGCTCAATCACTGCTAGTCTTTGAACAGTGTGGAAATTAACCTGAGTACAACCACGTCTGGATATGGTCCAGACAAACACAGCTGCATCTCCATGAGCAGTAAAACCATGATTGGCATTACGTTAACAGCAACCAGTGCTTAATAAAAACATAAACCCAACGTGCTAACTAATCACAGCTAATGCAGCTGACAGATTACTAAACGTGAAACTCCACACATTATAATGGGCACGTTCTGGCATGTTTTAGGTAATTTATTACTCAAATTCATATTGTCCAGGCATAGAAATGTTTGTCACAAACCAGCCGCAGAATGGATTGAGCCGAACTAGGGTTGCCAACTATCATACATTAAAATACGGGACACTTAGGCTACAGGGCGTTATTCAAAATGGGCTGAGCCGTCCGACTTGCAGGGAGGTGTGGTGCTTAGCGGTCATCCAGACTGGTCATAAATTAAGCCTAAAATGCTTTATTCACAATAAACAAATCAATGCATCAGTTCTGTAAGTTAGGCTACAAAATGCTGCAATGAAATGCATTCACATAAAAAAGGAAATGAAGTGTATACAACTTATGTTAACATGCAGTGTGATCTAACATGACGATACTGAGAACAACATGAAGTCTGTTTGTTGAGCTTCTAACAATGTATTTTCAATATTTTCTTTCTAAAGTGACTATGAGGATATTGCAGATGAACCCCAAACACATTTAAACTTCATTATCTGCTCATTTAAACACAAATGTAGGAGTGGGATGACAAATAATTAATTGAATTGCCTTAAATGGCTTGTCTGAACAACAATCAAACCACACTAAGAAATTTAATGCAATGTTCACTTAAAATGTATTGGCAATTTCAACACCCAGAAACCTATCCAAACATTGTTTTATTTTAATCTATTTATTAGCATAACAATTAATCAGTTACCATGATTTCTTTAAGTTGTCATTTATATTGATTGACTAATAGACTGTTTCTAAGCCTACTGGCTTTAAACAACAACAATAAAATCCTCCACAATTAATCCAACAAAAATAAAATTGCACATGGACTAGACATCTTTGAAAATGTGTTGCATGGGAAGCTCCAGTGTGTGTGTGTCTAACCAATCAATCCTGAGCATGCAACGGTTGCGAGACGCAAACACAAACAATTTGCAGTCCCGTTTGATCCTGCTGTCAGAACAGTTTTGCTGAATATAGTTAGGTGATTTTTTTTTCTATTTTTATATAGGCGACGTAGTTAGAATAAAGCAGTATGAAGCCTATGAATGACACACATAATAGACATTTATGAAAATACGGAACAAATAGTGTCCCTTATTAGTTCAAAAGGGGACGGCACATGATGGGTAAAACCTTTTTTGTGTCCTTGAGTCACCTGTGTATAATGTTGTAATGTTCTGCAATGATCTTCAGCTGAACAGCTCCCATGAAACAGCTGCAGTTTGTTTGGTTTCTAAAAGTTGTTTTGGTGCCAGACAAGCTGATAAGGCTGGGGCGCCGCCTGGGAGCGAAGCTTGGCCCGCTTGGTTTCCCACGCGCCCCCTCTGTATGCTGTATAAATGAAGATGGAGCTGTCCAGCTGACGATAGTCTGCTCTGGGATTTTGTGCACGATCGCCCGGCTCGCATCAAGTTAACAGGTCTGACCGAGAGGTGACTGGCTCTCCACTCTCAAGTGTCAAAGGTGAGATGCTGTGATGAAAACTTATTGCCTGTTTGATGAAGCACTGTTTTGCTTGTGTTGCTGATACTGTATATTTTGTGGGGAATAAAAGTGACACGTTATTCTAGCATAAATCAGTGTCTTTGTTGTTCTTTTAATATTGTGTGTGCTGACCTGCGACGATACTTTAAAAATATTTCACAAAACAACACATTTAATAGTCCAATACAGGACGATTCCGTATTTTACGGGACGGTTGGCAACCCTAGGAACATTAGTCCGAAACAGTCTTTCAGACCCAGCATTCAGTGCCTAAAAAACACAGCTTCCACCAGCTGAGGATAAAACACTGTTTAAATGGGTCAAACAACAAGACCGTCAATTTTCCACCGTCAAAACTAGACCAAAAAAGCCCTACTTTCAGCTCTCTCGCAGCAAAATAGCTCCTATTTTGCTTCTGCAGAATAATGTGTTTAGTTATTTTTTCAATTATTATTATTACATTTTTAATTGTTTTTATTCATTCATTCATTTATTTTAATTTAATTTTAATTTGTTTTTTTAACTCCGACTGCGCCCACAGCTGAAGCGAGTCGTCTCTCTGTGTTGCTCGGTTGTGCTCTACCTCTGAGCTCTAACTGGTTAGAGCAACTCGTTTTAAAAACTGAATTTTACCTTTTTTTTTTTCTTCAAAAAGATTTTAAAAGATATAATCTGTCCGTAATGTCAAGTAAGGCGCCAGAGAAACGTTTTTAAAAAATAAATTACAGATATTTACGAGTGGCGTTGGCATGAAATGACATTGCGGGTCAAAAGTCACTTCCTATCGTGAATCAGGAAATAATATTTCGGCAAATTTTACTCACTTTTAGGCTGCATCCGAATACCCCTACTACACCTTCTACGTAGTAGGCGAAAATAAGTAAGTGAGCTTTGTAGTAGATCCGAACCTCTAGTATGGATTGGCAAAGTAGGCATAAAGTTCCCGGATGTGTACTACCACCACAGTAAAATCTGCTGTATGCTACGGTATCCCACAATGCAGCGGAAGCCCAAAATCGTCACTCCAAAGGACGGGACCACAGGTGATGTAACATAACGTAAACATCCCGGTAAAATGGTGGAGCAGTACGTCCAATTTCATGCCTACTAACCACTCCTTTGCTATGCAGTATTTACTGGATCAACGGGCAAGAAGTAGCTACTAGTAGTATGTAGTACATACTATAGAATTCAGATCCAGGGTTAGACTTAATTTTACTATTTCTTACGGATTTATTTTTTTAGTGGACCAGCAACTTCAATCTGGGACTTTGATAAGACCCTTATGGATCAAAAAAGTTCGTTTTTGATCGAGTCTGAGCAATGATGATGCAAAATGTGCAAAGTAAGTCCAACTTTGTTATAAGTTGAGTGAAATTTGGTCTCTTTTAATTTGTTTTTCATGAATTTCATAGATCAGCTTTTATCAAGACTTCAACCAAAAAGAAGCAATCTAATACTATACTAACGTATTTTAACATTCATGGCCATATTTCTTAGATTTTTATAGTTGACTTGGACATCAGAAACTAATTAAATTAATTGAACATTATGGAAGGAATCAAACTCACCCCTGAGATGAAGGTTCTGGAATCCCGGGCGGTGGGGGGAAACCTGCATAGGTCCTATGACCAGTAGGCTTATCCCCCCTGGGTCTTAGGCCATTCGACTGTTTGACCTCCCTGAAAGGTCCTCTCCGCTGTCTGGGTCCTTGTTATGTTGGGCGCAAAACAAAGTAATCGGACATTTTAAATAAAGTGATGAGAAAGATTCTTTCAGATTTTATGGAGGTTTAATACAGACTTGTTTGATCAAGCAAGGAGGTTACAGGGAACCTTGTAAAAGCTGACCTGCTTTCCAACAACTGACAGACTTTTATAGATTCTATAAATCTTAGTACTATCACTATCATATCTGTAGACAATTCTTCTGGGTTAGCGCACCCGACTCCGAGGTGTCTTCGTCTGATAGGGCTGGTAAAATTCACTAAATGTCAGGATGTCCAGTGGAAAAGGGCTCTTCTCCATGGCAATACAGGATGTAGTAATCTTAATATCAGTTAATTTGATCTGACCTGAATCATACAATCAGATTAAATCAGTTAATCATCAAGAAATGGTACAAAGTTCTCTTAGTATGTAAGGATACACAGAACACATCATTTTTAATATAAAGTTTCCCATAGCAATGGTCAGCTGACCAAAGGGACTGTGCAGGTAAATAGGGAAGAAGTAACTCAGACAGCTATGCTAGATAAGAATAGTAGCTCTGAAGGTAACACTTTCTCATTGTATATACAGTTTAGGCATAACAATATATTGAAAAAATCTATATGTCATGTATATGTCATCTCTGCTATCTGCTTTGAAAATAAAACAGTCCAAAGATAAATATTTGGGGATATGTTTGTGTGCGCGCACGCATGTCTTGCTATACTTATGCGGACTAATCTTTGACATGCCACTAGCATTGTTGTACATTTGGAATTGTGAGGACATTTTGCCTGGTCTACACAATGTTTAACAAGCGATTGCACTCTAACAGTTAGGTTTAGAAGTATGATGTAAATAAGGTTTAGACTAAGGTTAGGGTTAGCCATGTGCCACTAATGGTTAGGGTTAGGGAAAGTGTGTGGGGTCGGAGTTCCCCATAGAGAATGAATGGCGATTCCACGAGTCCAATATTTCAACAGATTCCAACCTGGAATCAGGTCTAATTGTATGGGATTTGGATGGAAGACAATCCCACTTCCAAACACACCAAGTCAGCTTGGAGTTCAGGCAATTCTCAGAGAAGCAAGTCTCTCTAAACCACTTTTATTCCACTTTTCACCATACCCATCAGAATAGATAAGAAACAGTTCACACACAAGATCTCAGCCTCATCGCTCCCTTCAGTAATATGTTTGGTATGTGTGGGGTTGAGTTTCACACAGTTGAAATGGATGATAATAAGTATCTAAGACAGGCTTGCAGTTTCTTGCAAGCTAAGCAAAAATTGAACTTTTTCAAGGCTAGAACATTCAGTTCTCGTGAGGCCTTTAGATGCTTAAAGTTCAAACCTTACTGTAAGAAAACCTGTATTTAACTATAGTCATTCTCCCAACACTGAGGAAAGGATTTGTTTTCTTTTTTTGGGGAGATGTCAGTCTCCTGACTGACGGAGGAGGAGGAGCTCTCTGTGAGCTCTCCTGATCTGTCTGAATTTTGCTTTATTTTCGCCCTATTTTCCCCTTTAAGATTTAGGTTTAGACTCTGTTCTTTTTATGTTTCTGCAGTTTTCCTCTTAATGTATATGCCGAGCCTCTGGAACATGACTGGACATGAGACCATTTAATTATTTCCAAAAATACACTTTGAATCCCTAGTGGTATTGCTTGAGACATGGAGAGCCGCAACAGGGATCCGTGGGTGGTTGTCTCTAGTTGGGCAGTGAAATATCACAGGGGGGTTGGCAGAGAGCTTCATGATGCCTTCTCCAACTGTTCAATATATCGTACATCATCAGAAGAGACTTTGACGATTACGTGTTTAACAGCTGGTGGCCCTAGGCCTTTGGAAGGGGCACAAAGTGGGGTAGGTTGCCTGGAGTCCTTGGCGGATATAGCGTTGAACTCTGCTCGTCCAGAGCTACGCGTAGGTGCCTGTCTGAAGTTGATACACTGTAAAAAATAAAAAGTTGAGAAAACTTAAAATTTCAAGGCAACAGGATGCAAGAGATTTTTTGAGTTTTCTCAACTTTTGCTGAACGTTGACTTTATTAAGATTTGTAAGTTCTGCCAAGTTGGATCTTCTTCACCTTATTCAGATAATCTTGTAAGGCTACCAAAGAAATTCTGGTTTTAGTGCCATGTATTTCTGTACTCACTAAATGCAGATATTCTTGTTGAATAAACATTTATTATTACTTCAGTGCCTTGTAGTCCCTAAATTGACCAAACAAAAATTTTCTAGTTGAATAATCATACAATTCTTATTTCAGTGAGTTGAAAATTTACAAATATTAAAATGAACATTTATATTAGAAAATGCTCAATAAATTAATATAAAAACAAACCACAACAAATTTTTTTCTCTCAAATCTTATTCATTTTGTGGAACAATCCCTTAAGACTCCTATGATGAATGACAGCGTTGGACCAAGTGTTCCCTCGCCCGGACGAGGGTCACCAGAGCCCCACTCTGGAGCCAGGGCTGGAGTTGGGGCACGTTGGCAAGTGCCTGGTGGCCGGGCCCCATAGGTAAATGGGGCCCGGCCGGGCTTAGCCCGAAGAGGAAACATGGGCCCCCCTTCCCATGAGCTCACCACCTGTGGGAGGGGCCATAGGGGTCGGGTGCAGTGCAAGATGGGCGGTGGCCGAAGGCGGTGGCCGAAGGCGGGGACCTTGGCGGTCCGATCCTCGGCTGCAGAAGCTGGCTCTTGGGACGTGGAACGTCACCTCTCTGGTGGGGAAGGAGCCGGAGCTGGTGTGCGAGGTTGAGAGCTTCCGACTGGACATCGTCGGCCTTGCCTTGATGCATGGCTCTGGCTCTGGAACCCGTCTCCTCGAGAGGGGTTGGACTCTCTTCCACTCTGGCGTTGCATCCCTCATCCCTCACCGCTGGTGTCCAACCAACGGTGGACACCAGCGGTGAGGGATGCTGTCAAGCTGAAGAAGGAGTCCTATCTGGCCTTTTTGGCCTGTGGGACTCTGGAAGCAGCTGATAGGTACCGGCAGGCCAAGCGGAGTGCGGCTCGGATGGTCGCTGAGGCAAAAACTCGGGCGTGGGAGGAGTTTGGAGAGACCATGGAGAACGACTTCCGTATGGCTTCGAAGCGATTCTGGTCCACCATCCGGCGTCTCAGGGGGGGGAAGCGGTCTGCCACCAACACTGTTTACAGTGGGGGCAGTGTGCTGCTGACCTCAACGCGGGACGTTTTGGGTCGGTGGATGGAATACTTCAAAGACCTCCTCAATCCCACCAACACGCCTTCCTGTTTGGAAGCAGAGTCTGAGGACTCTGGGACCGGCTCTCCAATCTCTGGTGCTGAAGTCACAGAGGTTGTTAAAAAGCTCCTTGGTGGCAAGGCACCGGGGGTGCCTTGGTTGCCCTTTGTCACCGGTCCTGTTCATAACGTTTATGGACAGGATTTCGAGGAGCAGCCAAGGTGTTGAGGCGATCCGTTTTGGTGACCTCAGGATCGGGTCTCTGCTTTTCGCAGACGATGTGGTCTTGTTGGCTTCATCTGAACGTGATCTACAGCTCTCGTTGGAGCGGTTCGCAGCCGAGTGTGAAGCGGTTGGGATGAGGATCAGCACCTCCAAATCCGAGACCACGGTCTTGAGCCGGAAAAGGGTAGAGTGCCTCCTCCGGGTCGGGGATGAGGTCCTTCCTCAAGTGGGGGAGTTTAGGTATCTGGGGGTCTTGTTCACGAATGAGGGAAAAATGGAGCGGGAGATCGATGGACGGATTGGTAAGGCATCTGCAGTTATGCGGGCGCTGTACCGGTCTGTCGTGGTGAAGAGAGAGCTGAGCCGAAAGGCAAAGCTCTCAATTTACCGGTCGATCTACGTTCCTACCCTGATCTATGGTCATGAACTCTTGGTGGTGACCGAAAGAACGAGATCGCGGATACAGGCGGCTGAAATGAGTTTCCTCTGTAGGGTGGCTGGCCTCTCCCTTAGAGATAGGGTGAGAAGCTCGGTTATCCGGAGGGGGCTCAGAGTAGAGCCGCTGCTCCTCCACATCGAGAGGAGCCAGTTGAGGCGGCTCGGGCATCTGGTCAGGATGCCTCCTGGACACCTCCCTGGTGAGGTGTTCTTGGCACGTACCACCGGGAGGAGACCCAGGGAAAGACCCAGGACTCGCTGGAGGGATTATGTCTCCCAGCTGGCCTGGGAACACCTCGGGATTCCCCCCGAAGAGCTGGCCCAAGTAGCCGGGGAGAGGGAGGTCTGGGTCTCTTTGCTTAGGCTACTGCCCCCGCGACCCGACCCCGGATAAGCGCAAGATGATGGATGGATGGAAATTTACAAATATAAAAATTAACATTTATAGTAGAAAATGCTCAATAAATTAATATAAAAACAAACCACAACTAATTTTTTTTCTCAAATCTTATTCATTTTGTGGAACAATCCCTTAAGCATTTCAGAATGCTTTTTGAAAAGTATTGCCAGTTTCTTTTGAGTGTTTTGAGCACCCCTGCAGAAACAAAGTTTAAATCCACACAAAAAAAAGAAAAACTGTCAGCGACATATAGTCACTCAGATACAAACCATGACAGTCTTATAACAGCTAAACTTAACCAGTTGCACATTAAATAGAACAGTGCTATAAATGATTGGCTATTTAGCCAGATACTGACATTTTACATGGGCATACGTATAATGAACTAGAGCAGTTAAAAGTTCTTAAAAATGTTACCGTCAATGAACAGGGAGCAGATAAAACACCAGTTCAGTACTGTAGAAAACACTTGAACAATTTTTCTGAAATACTACATTACAAAATCTCCCCATGTGTTAACAGATTAAACGTTCAACATTTCTTCTAATGATTTGTATACGTAAACTTCATATTGTCCGACCAGGTCAAAATTATCAAAATGCCTTCATTCTGTTTTGATTGTTCCTTCCCTCCCTCCCTCTTCCCTTCCTCCTCCCCTCTTCCTTCTTTCCTCCCAACCCCCTTTTTTCCTCCCTTTCTCCTTATGTCTTACCTTTCCCCTTCCTCCCTTCATCCTCCCAACCTCCTTTCCCCTTCCTTTCCTTCTCCTGACCTCCTTTCCTCCTCCCTTCTTTCCTCCTGACCTCCCTTCCTCCGAACCCCATTTCCCCTTCCTTTTTTCCTCCCTCCCTGCTTACCGTCCAACCTCCTTTCCTCTTCCCAACCTCCTTTCCCCCCCCCTTGTTTCTTCCCTCCTCCCAACCTTTCCACTCCCTTCTTTCTTCCCAACATCCTTTCCTCCTCCCGACCTCCTTTCTTTCCACCTCCCTTCCTCCCGACATTTTCTCCTCCCTCCCTTCATTCCTTGACCAAAGGACAAAAAGAACGTTAAGGAACAGTTAATCCGAAAATAAAATTTTCCATCACATATCCTTATGCCAGCTGACAAAGAGCTGAAGTATTTTTTTTCTTATTTGCATACATACATTAGTTTATCTTGAACAATAATTTTAACAGTGCAAACAGGAAATACAAACCTCTTGGTAAGAGGTGACAGAGTATTTCAGAGGTAAAAGAGTTTAACTACTTTTGCAGTTGAACAGGCCAAAGAACACAAACTAACGTCATTTCTTGCTTCCCCATTAACAGTCACAGCAAAAGCTTTGTTTTCAGAGACCTTATGCGCTGTGAGCATAGAGATCCACCAAGCTCAAACAAGATTGCCTGAATTGCTTCAAAAGTGTAACTCATCTGCTTTGGATAATCAATGTTGAGGGCATACAGAAGGCCAAAGAGGTATGCCAAGGCAGTACAGAAGTCTGGAATGTTATGTAGCACAATGTCTCCTTCCAACACAACTGCCTGGTCTCACACAGACGTACTGGAGTTATCTTGTAGGATGGTGAGGATGGCAACAGATGTACCATTCAACACTAGCTCCAAAATATCAGTGTCCTGAAGAAGAGTAATAGATGAATTATTGAGAGGCAAGAAAATAGAGACAAAATACATAGCTATAGATCTGAGCATAAGCCTCTGTACCGTGGCAGTCATTTGCCTTAATGGATTTGATAACAAGAAAAAGTTTATTGTTCTTTAATTAAAGGCAGTAGCTTTCACCCATCAACTTTGTGATGAGTTTTGTACAAGAGTACTTTCTGCTATGGAATACCCACTAAATCCCAGGCTGCTTCTAGGCAGAAAATGTTTTTTTAACAAGGGTTTATAAATGACTGAGGAAGTGTACATTTCTATTTTGGATTAACTCATGCTTTAAAATATCTCATAGTAATTATTTTCATTTCCATTACTTTTTGGTACTGTGGTGGAAAGATTAGTGTTATGATTTATCTGTACTTTGTAATCAACTGTGACGCATGTTTACTTAATGTTGTAGTATTAGTTTGAATGATTAGTCTTATTGAGTGATGCTTTTACCCAAGTCATGGTTCAGAGTGTTTTGATAGTGGTAGTCCACATCCTGTGTTACCAGGACCGGTAACACAGGATGTTACTGGACCGGGCATCCTTAAAGGTCTACAAAGTTCACAGCTTTCTAATCAAAGAGAAAGGCGCCTTCAAGTCTCTGATTTTCTCCCTGAGAGTCATACTTTATCAAGCAGAATAGATAGACCAAGGTTACTAGAAATAATATAAGCTTGTTGTAAAATTGAGAAAGGTCAGTATTTTACTGTGATGTGATACTGTCCTCCTGTATGAACAATTCCAATCATATTAAAACCTCCACACGTTTAAAGGAATCTCTCTCATTTTATTAAGAGTCTAAATCCGACTACAGGTACTTACCAAGCACTTCAGGAAAATCTATTTTGCATGTTCTCAGAGAAAAAATGGGCTGGCCTCTCAGTGCTGCTGTCTTTCGGTGGAACAGAATGTCGGATGTCTAGAGTATTCAGTGGAAAACAAGCATCTCAGTTACACTGTAAATTAGAAAAATCTTCAGTATGATCCAAAGTTTGTGTAACGAGCAAAAATCATACATCTAATTTGCATATTATGACGTCATCAGGCGTTGGCACTATTGGATTGCATGACTTTTACAATTTTTTGCTTTTTTACATTGTTTAAAACTTTTTTTCATCAATATTTTTATTTTTTTATTTAGATTTTTCTATATATGTATTTTCTACATCTATATGTTTCATTTTTTTGTCTTTTTTTCAAGAACAGTTGGATATATCTGTTTATGTCCTTTCTTATGTGGCTCCGTGACTCTATTCACTATATAAAATCAACAGAAAGAAAATATTGGCCACAGAACTTTTACAGATCTGTCCCAAAAATAACTAACAGGCTTATCAAATTGTCTGATCCACTGGTGATCCTACTCTTCCTCATCTGTCAAGCAAACCTCGCCAAAATCATCATCATTCTCACTTGCTGCGGGACAGAGCACTTTACTGCTGTTTACCAGCTTATTAACAGTATTTTTTCTCTCCTGTTTTCGATCGCATCTGCTATTATTTCAACTGATTTTTACATCCCTCCCACGTCGGTCACAATTAGCGTTGTGATGACCACCTTGCTACCCGAACACATACCTTTCTCTCACCGGGAGAACGTGATGCAGAGCTGGAATTAATGTTGCTGCTTTTGGAGCCTCATGGCGAAACGGGACTGGCTGTTGCAGCGGGACATTTTAGTTTTACTTTCTCCTGGGATAACTGAACAGATCAGAGGTAAATATTTCTCTTCAGAATCTGAATAAGCCAATACTTCACGGCAGGGAACTCCAACATCTCGGCCTCATAAGTTTTATCTTTCTAAAAGTTGCTTTCTCTATACTGTGACCGCAGTAGCTGCACCTCTCGTTCCCCGCTCGTGGCGCTGACTTACAGGCCGATTTATTCCAAAGGTTTCCATGGTAACACACCCAAAAAGGTGTCCAAGATTAAAGGTTCACATGTCCGCCATCTCCTGGTGTAAAGCAGTAATTAAATTAGTGGCCCTATCTCCAGCAGTGGCTTGTTAAAGTCAGCAATGTTGCCTGTTGCAAATTTGAGACTTTGGCGCCTAGAGGGTTAACAGGAAGAAACCTCTGGAAGAACCCTGGCTCAGTACAAGCGGTCATCTGCCACGAACGTCTGGGGTTCTGAGAAGACAGAGAAGAGACAGCATGGAGGATGCTCGGTGACATTGAACATCATCTGGACCAACGCTCCCCATCCAGCAGGGGTCATTATAGCTGAGCAGGGTACCAGACCAGGTAGAGCTTCTATGGGGAGTAAAACACTGAGAGAAAACTGGGTTATCAATTGCATTAACATTAGGAAAAATATATCTGGAGAGTAGTAGAAAAGAAAAGTAGAAGGTGTGTTAGGGTCAGTTGAGTCTGAAAAAGCAGTATATTTTTTCCCCCTAATTCTTAAGTCTATTAGCAATGTACGGTGTCAGGGAGATGGAGTTGAGGAGGGCTGCCGGACCGGGCTGCATCCTCCCCTCGCCGGACCGGGCTGCATCCTCCCCTCGCCGGATCGGGCTGAAAACTCCATCTCCCTCTACTCCCTGCCTGGAATCCAGGAGGAAAGGAGGTAAGTGGGTAAGTATTGTAGTGACCCAAAGCCCTCCATGAAGCAGAGTAAGCAGAAAGGATCCTCATTAGATGCTTCACTCCAGCAAAAGCCTACATCCCACCCTGGCATGCCCGCCAAGTCGGCATTGGGGAGCAGGAAAAGATGGAGGAGGTCTTCAAAGTTCAGCCAGCTACGTCAGGGAGATGCCGACGTGCTTGGGAATAATGCTGCTATCGGTGTGATGAGCCAAGCCATGTAGCCAGAGACTGCCTCGTACCAACTCCAAAGGCAAGGGGAACCTTAACATTGGGAAACAACACTGGAGTGGCGTTGTGAAGGGACCACCACTCCAAATCCCTTCCCCTCCTCGCTGACAGTGTACCCAGGTTGGGCACCCAGGAAGATCCAGGGGGGTGTACCTGGATTGCAGCGTGGACGGGCAACCCTGTCGGGCGCTGGTGGATACGGGGTCCACCATCTCTTTGCTTCAGACTGTCCTCATCCCCGGCACTTCAGGCCTTCTCAGTGATCTGGTCGCCAACCGACAGCCAGCTCACCACTGTAACTGGAGAAAGATCTGGACTGAAAGGGAAGAGAGACCTGCTGGTGGAAGTGCAGGGACAAAAATTGAGGCATGAGTTCTGGTTGGCTCAGATCCAAGAGCCCTGCATCATTGGTTTGGATCTACTGATTCATTGGGGAGCTGTGGTCAACCTGCCCCATTCGACTCTCACCCTGGGGACCCTCACAATGGAACTCCAACCTGGTCAAAGAAGGAGAAGACTAAGAGTGCAAAAGGCAAGTCACCAAGTCGTTCCGACTCACCTTCCAAATCCATCTCAACCATCTCGAAGACCCAATAGTATAACAGTGGTGATCCCATCAACTGACAACAGAAGCCGTTTGTGAGCTGTGGCGGCACAGCTGTGAGGGTCTGGGCCAACGCCAAAGAGATAAAATAAAGTCCCTGCTGGATGGCTATGTAGACATATTTGCTGCCAGAGACCAGGACTGCACCCAGACGGGACTGGTCCAACACCCAATTGATACCAGCACTGCTGCCCCTGTCCTTCTGGAACCTCATCGGTTGGTATTAGCTAAGAGACAAGTGGCAGCAGATATGGTCGAACTGATGCTGAACCCCGGAATAGTCGAACCTTCTGACAGTCCCTGAGCGGCCCCGGTCATTCTGGTCCAAAAGAAGACGGGTGGATGGCGGTTTTGTGTGGACTACCGCCTTCTTAACGCTGTCACTAAGAAGGACTCCTACCTACTTCCCCAAATTGTCAACGCGCTAGACTACCTCAATGTGTCCAGCTAGTTTAGCTCCCTCCATCTACGCAGTGGATACTGGCAGGCAGAACTGCACCCGGACGCAAGGCCAAAGACAGCGTTCACCCTCGGACAAGGGCTGTGGCATTTCCGAGTGACGCCGTTCAGACTATGCAATGCTCCAGCTACATTCGAGCGGCACATGGAGAGGGTGCTTGTGGATATACCCCAAACCCGCTGTGTAGTGTACCTTGACGACCTATTGGTATGGGCAGTAGACTTCGACCAAGCCCTGAACCATCTCCAGGAGGTCTTCGATGCCATCCGACGGGCCTGAGTACGGCTTAATCCTGCCAAGTGTCACCTGCTACAGAGGACGACCACATTCCTGGGTCACATAGTCAGTACCCAGGGGGTGGCAACAGATCCGGCATAAGTGACAGCTGTGCAGGACTGACCCCCTCCAGCCAATGTTCGGGAACTGCACAGCTTCCTGGGCTTGGCCTCCTGTTACTGCCGATTCGTCAGGAACTTTGCATCAATTGCCAGTTTCCTTTACGGCTTACCGACAAAGGCCAGTCCTTCCACTGGAACGACGCCTGTGCTGCTGCCTTCGATCAACTCAAGGCTTCGCTCACAAGAGCCACTGTCCTGGCCTACCCTCGAGCACAGGCCCCATTTGTGGTGGACACGGATGCCAGATACGTCGGAGTGGGAGCTGTCCTTGCCCAAGCCGGACCAGAGGGAGAGAGAGTGGTGGCCTGCTTTTTATTATTATTATTATTATTATCATTATTATTATTATTATTTAACCAGGAGAGGCCCATTTAGAGTAAAAATCTCTTTTGCAAGGGAGACATGGCCAATATAAGCAGCTGAGTTACATCACATCATTACATACATACAGAAACACACAGAAGAACATGGAAATAAAAATACAAAAATAAATGGAAGGCCAATTTTGCACTTACAATAAAATCTGAATTAAAAACATTGACATTTTCAGGAATCCAACTCAAATCAATCTCATTTTGACTTAAAAACACTCAAAGGAATCAAATTACTAAGTTTTAAGTTGTTTTGCAGCAAATTCCATGTAAAGGGTGCTGAATAAACAAAGGCCATTTTACCCAGCTCAGTTCTAACATGTGGGACAGAAAGCAACACAAATGCCTGAGAACGCAGAGAGTAATGACCAGTACTGTTTTTCGTAAGAAGTGAACATAAATAGGATGGAAGCACACCAAGAAAAGCCTTATATATAAAGGTGTACCAATGACAGAGCCTCCGTGCTGCCAGAGCAGACCAGCCTACACGAGAGTATAGGTCACAGTGGTGGCTGCGAGCTTTACAATTGGTGATAAATCTTAGCGAGGCATGATAGGCTGCGTCAATCATATGTAGACATTGAGCAGATGAATGCATATATAATACATCACCATAGTTCAGCACAGATAAAAAAGCGGATGCCACCAGTCGTTTTTTAACGTTAAAACAAAAGCACAGCTTATTTCGGAAATAAAAACCCAATTTTAGCCTCAAATTTCTCACTAGGCAGTGAACATGGGGTTTAAAAGACAGGCAATCATCAAAAACAATACCAAGGTACTTATAAGTTGTAACAGTCTGTATTTCCCGTCCGCCAAGAGTAACAACTGATGGAACATTAAGTGGCCTTTTCCGAGGGTCTGTGAAGAGCATAACTTTTGTTTCAGCCGGGCCCTGAGTCGGGAGGAAAAGAACTACTGCGTGAACCGCCAAGAGCTATTGGCAGTGGTGGTGGCAGTCCAACGTTTCCGGCCATACCTCTTCCGCAGCCCATTCCTGCCGCGTTGACCTGGCTCCTGAACTTCAAGCAGCCAGAGGTGCAATTGGCCCTGCCTGGTCCGAAAGAAGACGGGTGGATGGCACTTTTGTGTGGACTACCGCCGAGTCGTTCAGGGAGTGGTTGGAGGCAGGTCAGTGTCCCAAGCGGCCTGCTGTATCATCTCGGATCCCCGAGGTGAAGGTCTACTACTCACAGTGGGGCAACTTCGAGGTTCGGGATGGTCTGTTGTACCGGAGATGGCAGGCACCGGGCAGCGGCGCAGACTTTCTGCAGCTATTGGTGCCACCGGATCTTCGTGCACAGGTCCTTCAGAGTGTGCACGGCTCGGTGGGAGTGATGGACTGGTGGAAAGGTTCGACTGCACCCTGGCCACCCAGCTGGCCATCCTGGTTGACCACCACCAGAAGGACACAGCTGTGCTGGAGTGCAGTCAGTGCAAACCTGCCGCCCTGATGTTGGGGCGCGAGCTTCGGACTCCAGTGGACTTAGTCTTTGATGCCCCGCCAGAGCCAGAGCTTGCAGGGGGCACAGAGACGGACTACTTTCAGAGACTACGGGTGGTGCACGAGTTCGCCCGACAGACACAAGTCAACTCCAGCGTGCGCCAGAAGAGAGCGTGCGACCCTGGGCCCTTTCTGCCTGGAGACAAGGTTTGGGTCTACTGCCCGGAGTGAAAGAAAGGGGTGTCCCCCAAGCTTTGCAGCCACTGGTGGGGACCAGCTGAAGTGGTGGCTCGCTTGTCCGATGTGGTATATCGGGTGCGCATGTCCCGCGGGGGACGCCTGGTGGTGCTACATCAGGACCAGCTTGCCCCATACCGACCCCGCGCCCCAGTGGCTGCTGGTGAAGGGGAGGACCGACCCAGTCAGACCCCGTCCCCGTCCAGTCAGACCCGGTACGCCCTGCACGGAACAATCCGTCCTCCTGTTCAGCGGGACTTCGGTACTGCCATTGATTTTGTGCTGTTAATTAGTTACTGCCGGCCCGACGTTACCAAACTGCACCGATCTCCCAGACACAGGTGCAACAACTCGCTGGTCCTCATTCTGTTACTGCGCACCTGTGTGTGAACCATCATCCCAGAGAGACGTACACCACGTTTGTTGTATTCTCATGGTTTTGACCCGCCCAAACCTGTAACTATGGGTGTATTAAGTTAACTGTGAAATCCTGCTTTTTTTCCCCAAAAAAATTAAATAGCCTATATGTTTTGGGATTAAAAAAAGCAGTCTCTTTCTGCACAAAACATGTACCGAACTGTACCGTGGACCGTGGCCCAAGTACCGAGGTACGGACCGTACCGTGGGCTACCTGTACCGTTGCACCCCTAGTGCTTGGTGATGTTTGTCTGTGCACCACGATAGAGATGGAGGTACACCAGAAAGAGTTGCCTTTTTGTGGTTCTACTGTTGGCGAGAAGCTGTTAATAAAGCTGCCTCCTTGTGGTTCTGTGTTGTAAGGAGTGTAACTCTAATTCTCTGTCCAATGACTCATTCCTGGGTGATTTCACTCTATTTTATAGTGGGTATGTATATTGTGTTTGAGTAGTATTGTATTTGATATGTTATATCTATATTTATGATATAACTTAGGAATTTAGTATTTGGAAGAAATACAGTACATATTTGGCATTTTAAATTTAACTGTTACCCTTCGTTTTTAAAAAAAACCTCTTTTTTGATGGAAAAAAGTACTATGTTTTTCTTCATAAAAGGTCAGAGATTCGTACTGTGGTGACCAAACATGTATCACAACATGGTAGGTATTTGATTACAGAATGTGTTAGAACTAAAATAATTCTGCTCTGACATTTTCCTTTTCTGCATTTTCAGACCAAACTCTGTGGAATTTGTTTCAAGACCTACAGCAACTTGTCACAGCATTTGAGAATTTCACATACCGTAAAAAATAAACAAGAGCGTTTTTTCCTTCTGAAATATAGAAGTACAAGGTAACAAATTAAGTAAACTTTATTTATATAGTCCCTTTGCATGCAAAATATCAAGGCTATTTTAAAAAATACAGAAGGATAAACTCCTGTGAGGCTGAATGAAATAATGTTCCATGTTTTTTTTTTTTTCTTATTATATTTTAATATATATACAGTACAGACCAAAAGTTTGGACACACCTTCTCATTCAGTGCGTATTCTTTATGTCCATGACTATTTACATTGTAGATTCTCACTGAAGGCATCAAAACTATGAATGAACACATATGGAATTATGTAGTACTTTTCCAAAAATTGTGAAATATCCTGGCCTCCAGGTCACCGGGCCTGAACCCAATCAAGATGATTTGGGGTGAGCTGAACCGCAGAGTGAAGGCAAAAGGGCCAACAAGTACTAAGCATTTCTGGGAACTCCTTCAAGGCTGTTAGAAACAGTGGCTACTTTGAGGAATCTAAAATATAGCACATGTATTCAGTTATTTCACTCTTTTTGTTTAAGTACATACAATAATTCCAAACATCGTGTGTTCATTCATAGTTTTGATGCCCATAATTGAAAATCTACAATGTAGTCAGGAAAATAAACAAAACGCATTGAATGAGAAGGTGTGTCCAAACTTTTGGTCTGTACCGTACATATTCTGTTACACTTAGGTTTAATAAAACCTTTACATTTATAAGCATTTCTGATTAAACAGTTACTGGGGATATATGTACATTATATATTTAATCCAGTTACAGTTCAGGTACAGTTATGCAGAAATCCCTTTTATGTTTGAAATTTGATGTAAAAAATTTGGCATTTCATGTTTGTATAATAACATGTATATAACAGTACCCTTTTCTTTCTGTCTTGAACTTATTTCAAAAAACACTCTTGTAGACCCTGAGCCCATTAATCTAGATGTGGTGTCAGAAAATGAGAACAGTTTTCAGAATTTGTTGGACGACTCAACAAACACCAGTTCCATACCAAATGTATTTTATTTTACTTAATTAATTCAAAAGGAACATTAAAGGTGCAGACTAGAGAGTATATCTTTGTATCAAATTTTTATAAATGTTTCAATTGTGGGGTTCAATACTTTCTGAGTCCCATCTTTGTTCCATAGACCTCTATGCATTTCACACGCACTGACAGATTTCTTTAGCCAATAGAAATCGAGTTTCTGCCTTGTTGGCTGTCAATCCACTCACATGTGTTTTGCGCAAACCTGTGATGATGGGATGGTTTACAGTCAATGTACAGGATAGAGAGTGTATTTCATGGCGAAGTTTTGAGCTTCTGAAATGTCCTTAACAAAATATAAATACAGTGATTCATAGCACCTCCTGGTTTCCTCTTTGACAACACAGATGATCCACATGCACGGTTGTTGAGGTCTGGCTAGGAGGAGGGATGGGGATATTTAAGAAGGGGTATTGATGGTGGGATTCAAAAGAATCTCTCCATCAAATGGTCCAGATAGCAGCTTTAATTGTCACTGTAACTCTCAATACCAGGTGCACTGTTTTTGTCCTCTCTAGCTTTTAACAGTCACTTTCATTTTGAACTATCTGCAGGGAGAGCATTCTTGTTCTCAAAATAATCTGATACCTGAACCAGAGGGATACCCTGTTCAACGGCGTCAGGAATTAGCCACAGAACCATCGCTTGGCATTTCCTCTTTTCCTGATGCTAAATTAACAATTAACATAAAAGATGTGTTTGAGGAAGTGATTATTTGTGCTCACAAAATACAGCACATTGATTCTAAATTGAACCGACTGGAGCGAAGTCTGGAGAACATCCAAAACCAGCAGATGTCACTCAACCCACAAACCCATTCTGCCTTGGCCTTTCCACAGAAGAAGAAAAAATGTAGAAAAACATTCAGCATACATGTATGGTAAGAAGTTTTTTCTACTTGAATCATATCATCATTTGGAAGTACTGAAATAGTTGTATGTTAGACATGATTCCAACTAAACATACATTTAGACTTTTTTGCAGGTATTTTGGACTTTTCACATGTAAATCATTCACTTGTGGTCTATGTGAAGTATAACCACAGTGGTTTGGTCTGAATTCCATGTTATTGTAGCCCCACAGACCCTCCTTATACCGTTCTGAGGAGCATCTTTAGAGCAACTCATTTTCGTGCGGTCCCTTTAAATTTAAGAGAAACATTTCATGCCCCGCCCCCTCCAGGTTACAGAGCGTTCCGCTCCACCCCGTTCGGACATTTTTGTTGTCTCATAGCTGCGATTCGATTACTACCGGCAGATAAACTTTTTATTGCGAAGCGATCATCGCTAAATTCCTGTACATCATGTCTACCTCACGACAAAAACCGGCAAAAAAAGCCGAATCATTTTATTCAAAGCATGCAGTACAGTTATATCCTCAGCTAAAAGCTAGCACACATCGCTAACAGAAGCAGAATGTACAATGCTACAACTATCAAAACAATCGCCCGTACGACATATCAACCAACAATATTCATGTCTAAAATAAAGTTTACTGTCATTTTAGTGTTATTTGAAGCTTACCGCTTTTCTTTGTCCGTCGTTTCCGTGGAGAGAAGGAACTGACCCCTCAATCAGGCGAAGTCTTTTTGGCACATCCCTCCTGATACAGACCGAGGTTGCTGAAGCACTCGTCCTCGAAGTGCTTCGCGCAAACGAGGAGAACTTTCCACACGGATGTCGGCTTCACGAAATTGGTTACCCGGAAGTCCATTACCTTGTTTGGTAGTTCAACAACAAATGCTGTGACATAATAGAAAAGAAAAAAAACGTAATAGCGAATAGAGAAAACTAAACAGACTGAAAAATATGATCAAAAAAGAATGTAAAGATATAAACACAGCACCAGAAGAGAATAAATGTAAGTTGTATGCCCTCCTAATGACCCAAAATACACATTTACATGCATTTAAGGGCTAAAAAAGTGGATTTTCCACTTGAAGAGCTGCTGAGGAGGATGAGCTGCTGAGTTCTCGCGAGAGCTGTGCATAGGTGAACATGGCGGTTATGTGGTAATGTATACACCCAGGTAAAATAAGACAATCATTTTGAATCAAACGCAGCTTCTAAAATAACCATCAAGTTACTTTTTTTTTCTCTAAACAACCTGGACGAGGAAACATTGGATTCGCTGGAGTGCTACCTAGACGAGTGCTTTGATAACATCGTTATGGGTAAGTCACGGAAACCTGCTTCAGATACAACAACGAGCACACCGTCGCAGAAGCGCACTCGTTCCGAGGCTAGCACATCCACCGACTCGCCAGATAGAAGCTACGGCGACATCCTGGACTCAATAGACAAGAAGCTAACCAGCCTGGACGCCCGTCTCGCGCTGGTTGAGGTTCTTCATAAAGAATTTCAGGCTTTGAGGGAATCGCTGGAGTTCAGCCAACAACAGGTAGCTTCGCTAGTTACAGAAAATCAAACACTAAAAGAAGACGTTAAGAAACTCACCGAGGGGATGAAGCAGCTGTCTGGAGAAAACAAAAGCTTCAAGGAGTCTATCCTAGACATCCAGGCCCGATCAATGAGGGACAATCTTGTTTTTTCGGGGATACCAGAGCAGCCTGAGGAAGATGCTGAAGTAGCCGTGCGAAAGTTCATTCAACACCAACTGAAACTGCCAGACGACACGGTTAAAAGCATAACCTTCCATCGGGTTCACCGACTCGGAGGTAAGAAGCCCAACAACACCCGCCCGCGACCAATTGTTGCAAAATTTGAACATTTTAAACAAAAAGAACAAGTCAAAGGACGCGGGAGAGAGCTGCGGGGGACGGATTACAGCGTTAATGATCAGTTTCCGAAAGAAATCCTGGACAGAAGACGCGTGTTATTTCCAATTAGAAAAAAACATATTAGTGAGGGCTGTAGGGCTACGGTTAGTGTGGATAAACTGTATGTTAACGGTCAGCTGTTTAGGGACCCTCAGGTTACTCCTTGGCTTTATTAGTCATATTTAACAGAACCAAGACAGAATTAGCTTTATCAGACAACTATAGTTTAAAAAAAAGCACAGCTCAGCAGGCTGTTTTTGTTTGTTAATGTGGGTAGGGGCAGGGCTGTGCACTTTTTTTTTTTTTCTTTCATTTTTTCTTTTTCACTATTATCTTTCTCACATGTGTACAACCAAATCTCTTTATCACCTTTTTTCCTTTTTCTCTCTCACACACACAGACTTTTATCATGGCATATTCATGTTTTTCCATCATTCTTTCATTCTGTACACACCTGTATGGTGCATTATTTGCCTCGCTTTATCTCTGCTTCTGGTTTTTTTTCAATCTGGCAACCCCATGGACAAACCAAAATTACACCTATATTCATCCTTGGCGATAGTACATATCTAAGGTTTATCTTAGCTCTATGAATCCTGTAAAATTTATAACATGGAATATTCGCGGCGCTAGCTGCAGAGATAAAACCATTAAGATTTTCAACCATCTTACAAGACTGAAGGCAGATGTCGTCTTACTACAGGAGACTCATAAATCAAGTTCAACAGCTAATGATTTAAAAACACCAGAGTATCCTAATATATTTTCTTCATGCTATAACTCTAGACAACGAGGAGTAGCAATATTAATAAATAGAAATACTAATTTTAAAGTAATAGACACAGCTACAGATCCAGAAGGTAGATTTATAATATTAAAACTATTTATAAATAACCAAAAGTTATGTATAGTTAGTATATATGGTCCAAATGTTGACGACCCCTCATTCTTTCATACTTTCTTCTCGGTTCTGGCTAATCACATGGATTGCTCACTTGTTCTTGGGGGAGATTTCAACTTTGGACTAAATGAAGAAATAGACAGGCTCAGTACAGCAGGGACTCAGCGCAGATGGCAATCAGTAGATATAGTTAAACAGTACATGAGCGATTATGGACTCTGCGATGCATGGCGATCGCTTCATCCCAACGACAGAAAATACACTTTTTACTCAAACGTACATCATTCTTATTCTAGATTGGACTATTTGTTAGTCAGCAGCTCACTGTTGAATGACATTTCAGACACTGAGATACATCCTATAGTGATCAGCGATCACGCTCCTGTTTCTTTAAATTTAGCAAATAAAATTGCAACCCTTCAATATAAAAATTGGAGATTTAATACATCATTACTTAAGGATAAAGAATTTATTAAATATATTGAAAAAGAATGGGCTTCATACATGGAATTTAATGATCTCCCTGGTATGTCGCCATCCACTCTATGGGAAGCAGGGAAAGCTGTGATTAGAGGTAAAATAATTTCATTCTCATCAAATAAAAAGAGAACAGAAAATAAACATGTTCAGGAATTAGAAGAAACTATTAAATCATTAGAACCTTCCCTGGATAAAGAGAGCTTAAGTAAAATAAGGAAAGCAAAATTAGAGTTAAATGAAATTATTAATAAAAGGACGCAGTTCTTAATCCAAAGACTTAGAATAGAAAACTTTGAACATAGTAATAAATCAGGTAGCTTCTTAGCTAATCAGTTAAAAATAAATAAAGAAAAAACAACTATATCTGCAATCAAAGACAAAACTGGGAATATAATATATGACCCTGAAAAAATAAACAACACTTTCAAAGAATTTTATGAGACGTTATACACACCAGAGATAAACCCTTCAAATAATGATATTGTACAATTTCTGGATAAAATAACTCTTCCTAAACTTTCAGACAGTCAAGCAAAGGCCCTGGATTCACCGCTAACAGTGTCTGAACTCCAGGAGGCCCTCCAATCTATGCCTAATAATAAAGCTCCAGGTCCAGATGGATTTCCAGCAGAGTTCTATAAAGAATTCTGGAATATTCTGGCACCAACATTTTACAAAATGTTACAGGAAACAAAGGAAAATGGTCGAATACCACCAAACATGAATTCTGCCTACATCAATCTTCTATTAAAACCAGGAAAAGACCCTATGTCTCCTACCAGTTATCGTCCGATTTCTCTTATCAATGTGGATCTGAAAATAATTTGCAAAGCTCTTGCAAGAAGGATAGAGAAAATAACACCTCTAATAATCCACCCGGATCAAACAGGTTTTATAAAAGGTAGGCTCTCTTCCACAAATTCACGTAGATTAATAGATTTAATAGATTATTCCCACTGTAAAAACGTCCAAACCAATATATTATCTTTAGATGCAGAAAAAGCATTTGATAGAGTTAACTGGAAATTTTTATTTGCAGCCTTAAATAAATTCGGATTCAGTAATTCTTTTGTAAACTGGTTAAAAATATTATACAGCTCACCAACAGCATGTATTAGGACCAATAATCAAACATCATCAAGGTTCTTTCTTCAGAGAGGTACCAGGCAGGGATGTCCACTTTCTCCCTCCCTCTTTGCTATTTTTATTGAACCATTAGCAGCAGCAATCAGGCAAAATAATAATGTTAAAGGTATACAATGCAACAAAATAGAACATAAAATCAGTTTATACGCAGATGATGTACTACTTTTTCTACAGCATTCACAAACTTCCTTGTATCAGGTAATTGAGTTAATAAAATCTTACTCAAGAGTTTCAGACTATTCCATAAATTGGTTAAAATCTACAGTCCTTCCAATCAACTGTTCTTA
>JAPXFQ010001290.1:0-102234 GCA_028564705.1 Apricaphanius iberus
GAGTAGAGTTTTTTCTAAAACACTCACTGGCAGCAGGAAATCACTGCAAAAGGTTGAATCGCTGTACCAAACCTCACTACTTCCTGGCTGGTAGTGTGGAACAGCTTTAATGCAGGTTAATTTGCAACTCAGTAAGATTGAGAAAAACAATTAACAGGAGCCAAACTCTGGAGCAGCCACAGACGCTGGAAAAGCTGAGCTGAATGTCTGACTCAGCACCTGAGAGGCAGCAGCTGTTAATCAGCTGGGGCACACACCTTTTAAGGGGCGTGTCCAAACACAAAGAGCCCTATTCCTGCTGCTCTACAACATCTGGGTTACATTCTCCCCCCCCGGATCCCATGTTCGGCCTCGGACATGGAACAAGCTGGTTCAGAGGAGGCTCTTGTAGGGCAAAGGTGAATGCTGAGCCTAAACTGTGGAGTAGGCTGTGAATACTATGCAGTAGGGGCTTTCCAGGCAGGTGGTATTGCAGACGTTCTATTGGGTTCCGGGTACGAGTTGATACTCTTTTTGGGATCTCAGCCTCTGGATTTGGTTCAATCACTGCATCTTGCTCTGGTTCACCCAAATCAGGTTCTGAAAGCTTAATCTGGTGGGAACTTTCTTCCATGTTTGTGATCTCCTCAAGTGGTTTGGATTCTGGAACAATGTTACTGCAACAACATCTGGTTCTGCTGTTGTAGGGACTCCCGCTTCCGCCTCTCCAACATCCCTGTCACTTGGATCCTTTAGACAGGGGGATGCAGGCAGTGATGGAAGTGATAATTCTTGGGATGGACTCAAGAGTTCTGCAGCAGGCAGATCAATGATGGTGGTGAACGATAATGGTTCCAAGGGGGTTGGAATAGGTATCAGTATACCTTGCTCGTCCAGTTCATCATCCTCTTTTTTTTTTTAAGGTCTGGGGGAGGCAGCGTGAGAGGTTTCTTCTTCACAGATGGGTGTTCTTTTGTTGCAAATAGAAAACCACAAGGAAGGAGGAGGTCTCTGTGCAGAGTACGCAATGTTTTGTCTTTACCTTCTGGCTTTACTGTATACACTGGTAGGTCACCGGCTCTGCTAACGACGATGTATACAGTGGATTTCCATTTATCTGCCAACTTGTGTTTGCCTCTCATTCGGACATTCCTCACCAGAACTCGATCTCCTAAGGTCAGATCTGAAGGTTTAACACGGCGATCAAATCTGAGCTTGTTACGTTCCATCAGCTTCTGGGCATTATCATGGGCCAATCTATACCCTTCTTCCAGGCGAGATCTAAGCTCCTGGACGTACCTTGAATGTGAGCTAAATTTTTCACCACTATTCAACGGCAGTCCAAAAGCCAAGTCTATAGGAAGTCTGGGTTGGCGGCCATACATAAGTTCATACGGGGAGTACCCCGTTGCATCATTTTTTGTGCAGTTATATGCATGCACTAATGGTTTAACATGGTCCTTGCAATGATGCTTCTCCTGTTCACTCAATGTTCCCAACATCTCGAGAAGAGTCCGGTTGAACCTCTCTACTGGATTTCCTCTTGGGTGATATGGGGTTGTACGTGTCTTCTGGATTCCTGCCATTCGACATAGATCTTGGATGACCTTAGATTCGAAGTCTGTGCCTTGGTCACTATGAATTTTGTCCGGAAACCCATAGTGGACTAAGAAGTTGTCCCATAAACACTTGGCAACAGTCATGGCCTTCTGGTTTGGAGTGGGCACAGCAATGGCATACTTTGTAAAGTGGTCAGTCATTACAAGGATATCCTTTGTACGTCCATCTGGTTCAACTGACAGGAAATCCATACAGATCAGTTCCAGTGGTCGTGATGTCTGGATGTTCATCAGAGGAGCAGCATGCTCTGGTGGAGACTTCCGCCGCACACCTCTCACAGGTCCGGATTTTGTTCACCACATCTGAAGACATCTTGGGCGAGTAGAAGCGGGAACGAACGAGGTGTAAAGTTCTGTCTATTCCCATATGACCCATTTGGTTATGAAGTTGGTGGAGGACGTCAGCTCGATACTCTTCTGGCAACACCAATTGGTAAGTGTACTCACTTCCGATCTGTCTCCTTCTGACAAGGTTGTTTCGGAGCTCCATTTTATTTACTTCTCTCAGAAGAAGTGGCAGATCCGGAAGGTGCTCTCTCAACTGTGGTGGTGGCATATCTCCACTCTCAAGCTGCACAATGATGTGTTGGATGATTGGGTCTGCTCGCTGCTTGGCTGCAATCTCGGCAGCTGAGAGCGGAGGAAGCACAGAAGAGGTAAACTGATCGTCATTTTCAAAACTATCTGAAATGGTGTTTTTATCTACTGATAGAGACAACAGTAGGGCATGGCTAGGATCTACAACTTCTGGATTGCGCAGCAGATGTCGTTCTGAGATGGCTTTAATTGTTTGCTCATCATGAATTATTGCCGGCTCCAGATGCTGTCGAGTGAACCTGTTTATTCTCTCTTGTTCCTTTTGGGATGTGTAGTCCTCAATCAGTTCTCCGTGGGGTCTACGTGACAGCCCATCTGCGTCAGCATTTTGTCTTCCAGCCCTATAAGAGATCTTAAAATCAAAAGCGGACAAAGCAGACACCCATCTATAACTGGTGGCATCTAGCTTAGCAGATGTAAGGAGGTATGTTAATGGATTGCTGTCAGTGATGACAGTAAATTCTGTCCCATAGAGGTTGTCAATGAATTTCTCTGTCACTGCCCATTTAAGTGCCAGAAATTCTAGTTTATGGGCAGGATACCTTGCTTCACTTCTTGAGAGTCCTCTGCTGGCGTAAGCAATAACTCTCTTCACTCCCTCCTGTTCCTGATAAAGGACTGCACCGAGCCCAGTGGAACTAGCATCAGTGTGCAGGACGTATGGTCTCTGAGGATCAGCAAAGGCCAAAACAGGAGCAGAGGTGAGTTTGCTGATGATAGTCTTGAAGGCTGTCTGGCACTCTGAGGACCATCTCCCTCTGAAAGGTTCCTTTGGGTTAAGATATGCCTCAGACTTTACCTTTCCTCTTAGTATCTTCTGTGATGGTGGGTATCCAGATGTGAGATCATTGAGTGGTTTCACAATGTTTGAATATCCATGGACAAACCTTCTGTAATAGCCAGCAAATCCAAGGAAGGACCTCAGTTCCTTCAGATTCTGGGGGACTGGCCACGAGGTGAGGGTCTTAATCTTTTCCGGGTCGGTCTCGATGCCGTTCTGCGAAACAACATGTCCTAGATATTTAACAGATGTTTGGAAAAACATACATTTATCTAAGGACAATTTTAGACCAAAGTCCTTTAGTCTGTTTAAGACTTTCATTAAACGATGTTCATGCTCCTCAAGAGTAAGTGCAAAAACAATGAGGTCATCAATAAAGACCAAGACCTCCTTGAGGTGTAGCTCCCCCATACACCTCTCCATCAGTCTTTGGAATGTACTTGGTGCGTTAGTTACTCCCTGGGGCATACGATTGAACTCGTAAAATCCTAAAGGGCATACGAATGCAGTTTTTGGCTTATCTGCTTCGTCCATTTCTATCTGGTAGTAGCCAGACTTTAAATCCAGCACAGAGAACCACTTTGATCCTGACAAAGCTGAAAAAGTGTAAGCTAAGCCTCTAGTTTAGGCAATGGGTAAGCATCTTTTATTGTTTGGAGATTTAGTTTTCGGTAGTCGATACACAACCGTACAGTCCCATTTTTCTTTCTAACAACAACTATTGGAGAAGCAAATGGTGAATCTGATTGACGAATGACGCCAGATTCCAATAGGTCTTTCAAGTGTTGTCGAACTGCGTCAACATCCTGGGGATGAATTGGCCTGGGTCTTTGTTTAAACGGACTTGGATCAGATAGCTTTATCTGGTGTTTCACTTTGTCAGTCCGCCCAAAGTCAAGGTCGTGTTTTGCAAAAACCTCAGGGATGCTGTTGAGGCGGCTAATGACACGCTGCTTCCATTGTGGTGACAACGGGGAATCTCCAAAGTCATAATGGAAGAAGGATTGGGAATCAGTAGGATGGTCTTGTCGGCTGTTTTGGGTATAGGAATGGACTGCCTCAAATACACCTACTTCTCCAACCACAGTTTGGGCAGGAATGGTTATGGCGTGGTTGGATTCATTGGTGATTACGACTGGCAGCTGACAAGGCTGATGTGATGGTAAGTCGACAAGGCAAGACTTCACAAGGAGACCCCCAGGCAGAAGGTAGTTGGTCGGATGTTCCACGATTACTGCCTTCGTACCTTGCAGCACCCGTCTGGTCAGCTCTCCCTCAAGGACAGTCGTCTGGCCAGCCAAGATGGTACAAGGGTGGTTAATCTGCAGGTTGGCATAATAATCTTCTCTCCTCTGCTTGTGTCGAAACTGTAAAGTCTTTATCACAGCATCGTAGCCAAAACCAGAGGGCTGTGGCGGGTCTTCAGGGTGAGTGTCACAATACACCTGATAGGCCGAGTCAAGGGTGTTTGTGCCAATTAAGATGGAGGATTGACAGGATTTCACATCAGGGACCACTAAAGCCAGGGTATCCACAGTGATGGTGGATCCCAGGAATTGTGGTGGAAATGTCAACCTCAAATTTGTGTACCCTAAATAAGGCACAAGATGTCCACTGGCTCCCTCTATCTCTAACAGATCATTCAGAGGTTTAATATCATGGTCTGAGAGATAACTGAGATACAAAGAATGAGGGATTGTGGTGAGTTGGGAACCAGTATCAAAGAGACAGTTTACAGGAGTGTCTTTCAACAGAATCTGTCCAGTACTTTTGGTACCAATGAGACCCTTCGGCAAAACTTGTACATGGTGTCTTTTTGTGGGACATGTATTTGCAACCCCGGAGTGTCCCTCATCAGGAGTTGCTTCTAGTTTAACTGACTGTTCTTATATGTCCAGGCCTGCTGTCTCTGTTGGTGCTGCCTCCTTTTCTGCTGAACCAGGCTTGGACTGGCAGGATTGGCGCAAGTGACGGAGAGATGACCATCTTCACCACAGTTGAAGCAGTACCCAGGTCTTGGTTTGGCTCCAGACTGGGAAGAACTGGGGTTCAACTGACGTGGTGGAAGTTTAGATTTTGCTGAGGTTTTCTGGGCAGAAAAGAAAACATACATTTGCTGTTGAAGTTTCTGCATCTGTTTCTTTAGCTCTTTAAGCTCAGTTCCAGAGCTACACGAACAACCACAAGAACAGGTACCCTGTGATTTTAAGCTTACTTTCTGCTTAGAGGAACCAGAACCAATGTGCTTGTGCATTAGGGCTTCTTTAGCCTGCTGTCTGTCCTCCTCTGTTCGTAACAATAACAAAAGTTCTGAGAATGCTGGTGGACTTGCCTTGCGTTGGTCCAGCTGTAGCTTATCTATCAGGGTGTTGTCCCAACACCCACGCACAAACTGTCTCAGTAGGTGCTTATCCATATCTGCTGCCAGAATTCCTTCTCTTTTTGCAACCATATTGAGCCTGCGCTGCAGACGCTGAAGGTAATGGGATGGCCGCTCACCTGGATCCTGTAGGGTATTTAGGAATTGTGCGAACAGTTCCTCCCCATCCTGCACTGTAGCAAATGCTGCATCCAGCACACGTAGCAAGACGGTAGGCAGAGTGTTGGGATCCATTCCTTTTATCAGGTCTGCAGCAGGTGTTAACAAGCTCTCCATTATCCTTCTGGCAACATATAAAGCAGAGAGGTTAGGATCAGCAAGCAACAGTTCAATCTGAGCTCTCCATGATTCATAGTCCGCTTCAGATCCTGGCTTGGGCATTCGGCCAGAAAATGAGCGAAGCTGGAGCGAACTTGGGATAGAAAAGTTGCTGTTTCGAACCACGTGTTCCACAACAACTTTCTGTATCTCTGGGGGGTTAAGGTCACTCTGAGACAAATTGACTCCTGGGCTGGCACTAGGCCCCGGTGTCTCAGCTCGATATGCTGGTCTTGCTTGTGTTTTCCGTCGAACATCAATAGATGACAGGGGAGGAGCAGGTGAGAGTTTAGGAACAGGAACTAGTTTCTGTGACTCTAATGGTAATGCTGCCGTCTGCAAAACCTCATCCTGTTTCTTGATAGCCTCCTCCTCTCTAATCTCCGTCTCACTTTCTATATCAGGCTGTTTGGTTCCACTCCTGGTTAAATGATGGCTAATTTGGTCCATTACCTTTTTAAGAAGAGTTTCAAAGCTCATGTTGCTGTGTTCGGCCATTTCCTTGAGCTTAGCCATGAAGTCAGGGGTTGGGTTATTAACCTCTGTTGTAGCACTAAACTCACTTGCAAGGTCACTGAGTTTGAATACTCTGTCAGCATCTGAACGGGAATTATACACATACGGCAATACTGCTTCTATGGTTTGAAATGCGCTCTTTTCCTCATACTCTACAATCAGGTTTTTATAGAAACTACTGTCTGGATCGGTCACAGTCAAAATGTTCCTTAGTGCACCATACCCCTTCAGGTGGTTGAGGATTTCCTCATCTGCACTTGTATTGGACACACCTGAGATCAAAACAGAACAAGTTGGGTTAATACCAGACTGTGACACAAAGTCCATGGTTGATAAGTTTAAAAAAAAAACAAGAGGTTACCCCTTTTATTCAACCTTTTTTTGACTCCTGGCTGGCTCGCCAAGTGTAACGCTTTAAGAAATTGCGCAAGGAACAACTGACTGCAACAACTAGATGGAATAATTAGGTGTCAGAAGTGGTTCGACTACGGAGTCAAAACTTTTTGTGAATAAAAAGGGTGGGCAACAAAGAATGTGATTCAAATAAATTGTATTGAGGACTTTAAACAAACAATAAATTAACTCAAGTAAATGAACAGATATATTTACAAAAAACCACAACAGTGTAAATACACACACACGGGGAAAAAAAATACAGTAACAATTTCTTTGAACTCCACTCAGTTCTTGTGTCTTTCCAGTTCAACAATCACAAACTTTATGGTTTTCCTGGATTAATAGTCCACAAGGTTCTTTCTTGGGTAGCTCGCCATCGCATGCTGAACTGAGGGAGATCCCATGACGGAGTAGGAAAAAAAAAATTCAAAAAGCAGGAAATAAAAAAATATTTGAGAAGGGGGAAAAAAAACCTGACCTAAAATAAAGAAAGACAAAATTAGTTAAATCCAATAATTTAACTCTTGGAAAAATAAGACAAGATACTTCAAAATTGAATGAAGTCTTAATTCAAGGTTCAAGTTTATCAAAGGCCAATGATTCAAATTATTCTTTAACTTTCAATTTCTAATTGTGCACAAAGTTCAAAAAGCTAAATCGGCCAAAACAGCCAAATTTCAAAGAAAAAAAAACTCATTTTAAAAAATGAGTAACAATTGTCAAGAGTGTCAACATGGAAATGGCGTACAATGAGCTGACCCACTAAAGAATTCTATAAATATAATGTCTGGGCACTAAAGGAAAAACATTTTAAAACCATGCCGATCCAGTTCTTAAATTAATTTGGTGTGGGAAAAAAACAAGATTGGGTTGACTCACCGAGAGTAGAGTTTTTTCTAAAACACTCACTGGCAGCAGGAAATCACTGCAAAAGGTTGAATCGCTGTACCAATACTAAAAAAAAATAATAATAAATAAATTAAATATATATATATATATATATATATATATAAAGTATATATATACATATATACATATATATATATATATACATATATATATACTCTTCTAATGGTGTTTTTTGGCGGTTGGCAAACAACTTATTGGTGCATTACCGCCACCTTCCGATATGGAGTGTGGGCCAACATGGCCCCATCAGTCCTGTGTCTCCTATACTAAAAAAATAAAATAAAAAATATATATATATATATAATATATAATATATATATATATATATATATATATATATATATATATATATATATATACTTTCTTCTCTTTTCTCCCCTTCTCTTATTCCTTCTTTCTTTTCTCTTTTTTCCCTTCCCTTCCTTCCCCCTTCTTCTCTCCTTTTTCCCTTCTCCTTTCTCCCTTCCTTCTTCCCTCTCTTTTCCCCCTCTTTTTCTTTCCCCTTCCCTTTTTATTTATTAATTTTCTTATTTATTTTACTTTTTAGCATTATTATTATTTAGGCCATCTATTCATTTTCTTCTTATATTCTTAAAAATAGCCTCGTACCCCGAAGGAACCTCATTATCGCCTTAACAACTCCTGCCGAAGAACATCCCCTTAACATTGTTCCAACCGAAAACCCCATTCCACTTTCATTCATATATGCCTTTAGCTCTTCTCTGTGTCGTCTGTACCTCACACATTGCATAAATACATGCTCTACAGTTTCTCTCTCACCGCAGCACTCGCATTGGCCTGTCTGATGCTTTCCCATTAAGTTCAAAGAACTATTCAAATATGTATGCCCAAACCTCAGTCGTGTTAACACATCTTCCTCCCTCCGACTGATCCCACGTCCAGTTATAGACTCACCTACTCGGCGCTGAATAGAAAAATAAAATCGTCCCTTTCTCTCCTCCTCCCAACTTCTCTGCCAAAGTTCTTTGATTTTAGCTTTCACAATGCTCTTGACTTCCTCTTTGCTGATTTTAACTGGGAAGTTTATATCCCTACTCCGCGCACCTTGCTTTGCATATTTATCTGCCATCTCATTCCCCTGTATCCCTATATGTGCCGGCACCCATAACAGCACCACTTGCTTTCCTGATCTATTCACTCTGTCCATTATGTTTACTATCTCAAAAATGATGTCTTGTCTTGATACAGATTCCATACATTTAATACTCGTCAGCGCGCTACTACAGTCAGACGCAATCACAACCTTAGCTCCCACTGACGCACTCTCCTCCACCCAAACCATCGCTAACAATAAAGCCAGCAGTTCTCCCGTGTAAACTGCCACATTGTCACTTGTTCTCTTACTGACTCTAACACCCAAGTCAGGGATTACAAAGGCAACTCCCACTCTACCATCCTCCAATGTAGACGCGTCACTGTATATTTCTAAATATTCAGGGAAGTTCTCCCAGATGTATGTTACCACATTTCTGTTGCTACAGCTCTTCCTTTCTAGCAGAGACAGATCCACACAAGGCTCAGTCAACTCCCACAGAGGGACAGTAGAAATTGGGACAACAGGGCTCAGTTCCAAATGTCTTATTCCAGCATCTCCGGCCGCTTTCTCTATAATCCACCCAAAACTGGCCAACTGTACACTCTCCCTCTCCTGGGTCGGTGTAAGTAGACTTCTACCAGGGTGATCTTCACTGTTCCCACACAAGTTGGCCCAATATGTAAGAGCCAGCTGCAGTCTCCTAAAACTCAAAGGCATCTCACCCATCTCCACCTGCAGTGCAGACACTGGGGTTGATCTAACAGCTCCACAACATATCCTCAGGGCTTGATATTGAACAGCGTCCAGTTTCTCCAAATTACTTTTGGCGGAGATCGATATACAACACATCCAAAATCTAAAACACACCTAATTAATGCTACATATACAGATTTTAAACAACTTCGACTAGCTCCCCAGTCCCGTCCTCGAAGGCACCTCATTACATTCATTACTTTTTTACATTTCTCCACAACTTTATTAATATGTGACTTCCATGTCAATTTACTGTCAAACAGTAATCCCAAATACATAAACTCACTCACCCTCTCCAAATTTCTCCCATACAAGGTAAGATTAACATCACTACCCACTTTCTTCTTGGTAAAAAACATAACCTTCGTTTTATTCACTGAAAATCTAAAACCCCACTTCAATGACCAGGCTTCAACCTTATCAATGGCTTGCTGCAACTTCTTAACAATATATTTCACATTCCTACCCCTCTTCCACATTATTCCATCATCCGCGAACAGAGACACCCCAACTGAGGATTCAACATTACAAAATATTTCATTAACCATAATGGAGAACAATACTGGACTCACTATACTGCCCTGAGGCGTACCATTTTCTACCACATACTTAGAGCTAAACTCCTTTCCTACCCGAACTGAAATACGCCTACTTGACAAAAAACTCTTCACCCACCTTAGCATTTTCCCCCGAATACCCATTTGATGTAATCTTATAACCAAACCTTCCCTCCACATCATTTCATAAGCTTTCTCAACATCGAAGAAAACTGCCACCACACACTCTTTGTTAATTTGAGCCTTCCTAATTTCATTCTCTAAAATCAAAGAGGAGTCTGTTGTGCTCCTACCTCTCCTAAAACCATATTGATGACTTTTAAGTAAGGCATTTCTCTCCAGGAAATAAATTAGTCTATCATTAATCATTTTCTCCATCACCTTCCCAACATGCGATGTCAGAGCTATAGGCCTATAGCTTTCTGCAGCAGAAGGGTCTTTTCCTGGCTTACAAATAGGAACAACAATTGCCTCCTTCCATTGTTCTGGCAAATTACCCTCTTCCCATACTTTATTATACAGCTTCAGCAACACCCTTTTACATCTATCACTTAGGTTCCTCAGCATGCAGTAGCTAATATCATCCTCTCCAGGGGTTGTATTACTACACTTATTCAACGCTCTATTCAGCTCCCACATACTAAACTCATCATTAATCGCATTGTCACAATACCCAACATCCTCAAGAATATCCAAACATTTTCCAACTATCTTTCGTCTTGCTCTTCTTTCCTCCACTGTTAAATTATCATTGCTATGGATTTTAACAAATTGTTGCAGTAATAACTCCGATTTACCCTTACTATCCAGAATTATTCTATCACCACATGACATTACTGGGTATCCAAAACTTGCCTTATTCCCTGCCATTCTCCTTATAGTCCTCCAGACTTGACCCACAGACATTTGTCTTCCTAAGGTATCACAATATCGCCTCCAATATTCCCTCTTAGTTTCTTTAACTACTTTCCTTACAACTGCAAGCTTCCTTTTGTAATCACAAAGGTTTTGAAAACAGTGGTTTCTCTTAAAGACCTTAAAAGCTTTATTCCTGTCTCGAATAGCTTTGGTACATTCATCTGACCACCAAGGAACACACTTATTTTTACCCTTTCTTCCTTTCTTCCTTATTGTTTGCTTTGCTGCTCCTAAAATTGCATTACACAGAAAACTATTAAAATTTTCCACACTTGCATCTACATTCACCTCTTCCATTTCTTTGTCACAAATATAACTGAATCTATCCCACTTAACTTCACTAAAACACCATTTCCCTAATCCTTCCATGCAAACTTCCTCAACATTGAAACCCAGCTCAACTTCAATAGGGTAATGGTCGCTACCTATTGTTGTCTCTTTATCAACCTGCCATGTACAAATTCCTGCAATAGACTCAGATATTAAAGTTAGATCCACAGCTGACTCATTACCATTCTGAATATTAATCCGTGTTCCACTCCCATCATTCAAACAGACCAAATTCCTTACATCCAAAAGTTCCCCAATAACTGATCCATTCTCATCATTATGCCCACCCCACAATGTGTTATGTGCATTAAAATCCCCACAACATATTACTTTCCCCTTCAAATGAACACTAAGTTCCTGCAAATTTCCAGTGATAGTCTTCTACAAGGATTATAAAAATTTACCAAAGTAACTTTCCCCTCCCTCATCCATACCTCCAACACAACAAACTCAAGCAGTGTCCCCTTCCCTATTACCCTATACTGTATTCCATTTTTAATAAATATTGCACAGCCTCCACCACTACCTTCCTGTCTATCCCTACGCACACACTCATACCCTCTAATACTAAAATCCAAAGATGGTCTGAGCCATGTCTCCTGAACACATATTAGATCTGGTCTCCTCTTACTGTTCTCCACATACCCTTTCAACTCCTGGCCATTCGCCATTATACTTCTTGCATTCCATTGAATGATAATCAGGATATCTTATCAACTTCCCCTCCCAATCCCACCCTCTTCTCATCCTCCAACCTTTTGTTTACTTGCTCCCAAGAAATATTCACACCCAAATACTTTTCTGCTCCCTTCACAATAATCTTAATTTTATCAGTCTTATGCTTGGCCTGATCTGCACAGTTTATAACATAGGCTAGAAACACAATCAAATTATCCATCGATAATTTATTACTTTCATCCACATTCTGCTGTCTTCCACTATCACCAGTCTGATCACCACTCCCTCCTGGGTTCTGCTCTTGTACTTTTCTCACTGCTTCTGCATAGGAAATACTGCTTGCAACTTTCACCTTCTGAATCTCCACTGCTTTTTTTCTAACTTCACACCCTCCATATGTTACCGCATGCTGCTCACCACAATTACAGCATTTAAAGTCACAATTTCCCCCACACTCTTCTACTCTGTGATCTCCACTACATCTAGGGCATCTCTGCTTCCCCCTACAGACTGCTGCCACATGACCATACAGTTGGCACTTGTAACACCGGAGAGGAGGAGGGACAAACTCTCTCACAGGGAAACTCAAACAGCCAACTTTAACCTTTTCAGGGAGTACTGCACTGTCAAACTCCAGCAATACCGATAAACTCTCCACACTTTAGCCATCAACACGCCTCCTCAATCGCTTGATTGCTCTCACTCCTCCCCCCAAACATTGTCTAAACTTCTCCAGATCCTCATCCAAAGGGATGCCTGTAATGACACCACGCACTTCCTTCTCCCCAAATACTCTCCTTTCACTCACGCTCACCCTACAGACGTGCTCCAATTGCAACGCTTTCTTTTTCTGCTCTTCTGAAGTACAAATAATCAACAACCTAACATCTCTTAGCTCTTTTGCCAGCTCTATATCACCTAGCTTTTTCTTCAAATCTTTAGATAACGCTATCAGGCCCACATTTCTAAATTCATTCTCCTGTCCAAATTTGAGAATAACTTTAGGATTCTGCTGCTCCCTACCTACCTTTTTGCAACCCACATCACTACTCTCATCTAAACTACTCCCTTCCAGGCCTCGCTTCCTACCCTGATTTGTGATCATTCCCACCCCAATCCTACTCCTCACGCTCAAACTCGATCTACCTAAGTCATGACTAAAGTCCATCTCGTCCTTGTCACCGTGAGCCTGGGAAGCCATCCCGGCCCAGTCACAAATCGGATTATGCCAACCACCTCTCGGGCTCGCCTCACACGTTTTCTGCTGCGGCGCGAGTCAATCGGAGAGCTATTTCCTCTTTCCTCCACAGGTGCTGAGTGTTGGGCGAACACACCTGGAGCTGATTTCCTCATCAACTCTGCAGCATTTAAGGAGAGCTGTGCCACCAGACGGGCGTCAGATGATTCCGTTCCAAGGAGTGGTACTGACCTCTACTCTTACTACCTGTTTGAGTAATTTTGCCTTGACTTACCTGTGTCATTCTCTGTGTTCTCCAGTTTTCCTGCCGAGCTGTTTTCATGCCCCTGGATTCTCTGTTGAATCTCCCGCGTCTCTCTGGAGTCCTAGCGTCTCACTTCACCGCCGATGTCCGTCTCCCTAGGCTGTGTGGCTGCTCCTCCTCCATCACACTGCTGTTTTTGCTCCTGGTCGTTCTTACCCGACGCTCAGCTTTCCAACCTCAGCAACGAAGGAAATCTAACCTGGCTACCTACCTCTCCAGCTCGGATCTTCAGTTTCCCCAGTGAGTCCATCATCCATTTTCAATCCCTCATATCCTCCTCTTCAGTATCTCACCTGATAGCCTTCTTTCCAGTGGCGTCCTCTGTGTTGCACCAACCAGGCTGCTTTTCTCAGAACCCGGTCTGCAAAACATAAATAAAACTTTTACAATCTTTCCTGGAGTCCTGTGTGTAGCTGTGTATGCTTAAGAGTCAGGTTGGTTCACCCTCACCCTTCAGGGAAGTGGTTTCTCCTCCGCCTGAACCATTCTCGGGGGGGAAATGAGTAAAAGTAAAGGTTTTCTCATTCAATGCGCCCTAGCCTTTGAAAGATCCCCGACTCAGTTCTCTTCTGATACCAACACAATCTCTTACTGCATTGGACAACCTCAAAAAATTAGCCTTAAGGATTGATGCACGCATCAGGGAAAGATCAAGACTCAAAACTCACTACTCACCCTCTTCAGTTTTTCAGCCCCCATCCTAATTCCAGTTCAGGGGTGACCTCCTCCGAGGACTCCGAGCTCATGCAGATCGGTAAGACTCGGCTAACTCCGGCTCAGCGCCAGAAACGTATGGATGAAGGGGCCTGTCTGTACTGCGGCGCCAAGGGGCATTGTATTGCTTCTTGCCCAGTTCGTCCAAAAGGAAGAGCCCGTCACTAAGGCTGCGAGTTATGACGGGCGCTTCGTCTCAAAATCCCAGATAACTGTTTCCAGCTACTCTTGTTTTAGGTAACTGCCATCTGTCCATAAATGCTTTGATTGATTCTGGATCCGAACAGAGTTTGATCAGTCGGTTCAGCAAATGTCTATCGCCGTAGAACCTCTTCATCAAAACTTTCACGTTTCAGCTTTAGATGGCCATCAGTTAACTACAATATCTCAAAAAACTAAAAAAAACTCACCCTCATAACTTCGGGTAACCATCATGAGCAAATTAGTCTGTTAGTCTTCCCCATCATTGATTCCGACATTGTTCTTGGATTTCCTTGGCTTGAAAAACATAATCCTGTCATTTACTGGCCCCATAAACTTATTGATTCCTGGAGTTCTGCCTGTCATGCTAATTGTCTACGTTCGGCTCTCCCTCACTGCAAGCCTAAAGAGACTTCAGCAGCTGTACCGGATCTCACTTCAGTCCCTCCAGAATATCACGACCATAATCCCGTTTTCAGTAAGGAAAAGGCCCTTTCTCTTCCACCTCACCGTCCGTACGACTGCTCTATTGACCTCATACCTGATGCTCCTCTGCCTGCTGACAAACTATTCAGTTTGTCCAAAACTGAAAGGGAGGCTATTGAGAAATACATTAATGAGTCACTTAAAGCAGGATTCATCCGCACATCCACCTTTTCCATGGACGCAGGCTTCTTTTTGGTTGAAAAGAAAGAAAAAAAACCTCCGTCCGTGCATTGATTACAGGGCTCTGAATAACATCACCATTAAAAATAAATACTCCTTACTTCTGATCTCCTCAGTTTTTGATTCACCCTGGGAAGCCAATATCTTCACCAAATTAGACCTCCATAATGCCTACCATTTGGTCAGAATCCGAGAAGGTGACGAGTGGAAGGCCGCTTTCAAAACTCATATAGGCAATTTCGAATACCAGGTCATTCCGTCCAATGCTCCAGCAGTTTTTCAGGCTCCCGTCAACGATGTCCTCCGCGATTTTCAACATTTTCTTTGTTTTCGTATATCTTGATGATATCCTTATTTTTTTCTAAAGACATCCATGAACACAGAATCCACGTCCGGCAGGTCCTTACCAGATTACTGGAGAACAGTTTGTATGTCAAGGCCGAAAAATGTGAATTCCACAAATCATCAGTTGTCTTTCTGGGCTACATTTTTGAGGCAGGACGTATGAGGGCGGATCCAGACAAGATTCGAGCAGTGGAGGAGTGGCCCACCTCTGAGACTAGAAAGCAGCTTCAACGGTTCCTTGGTTTACAGACGCTTTATCAGAGGTTTTAGTATTGTCACTGCTCCTCTTACTGCTTTGATGTCCACTAAACATGCTTTTTCCTGGAATTTAGATGTTGACTGGGCATTCAAGGAACTAAAACGCTTCACACAAGCTCCAGTCCTGTTTCAACCTGACCCAGAGAACCAATTCATCCTAGAGGTCGACGCTTCTAACACGGGCGTCGGTGCAGTCCTCTCCCAACGTTCCTCGGCCGATGGTAAGCTCCACCCATGTGCCTTTTCTAAAATATTTTCTCCCACAGAGAGCCGATATGATATTGGGGACCGGGAGCTTTTAGCCATCAAACTCGCTTTGGAGGAGTGGAGGCAACCAAACTACCGATTCTGATCCTAACGGACCACAAGAACTTAGCATACCTCAGAAACGCCAAACGTCTTAACCCCAGACAGTTTCGGTGGTCCCTGTTCAATTTCAATATCACTTACAGACCTGGCTCTAAAAATGTTAAACCTGATGCTCTATCCAGACAGTATTCCCCTGATTCTGACCCCGAGACCCCTGAGCCCATTCTTCCACCCTCATGTATGATTGGGAGTCTTTCGTGGGACCTGGAGCGACAGATTGCTGCTGCTTCCCAATAACTTATGCTTTTCAGAGACAAAAGAAGTCACAAAGCAATGTTTTAATTCAAATTCCTTTAAGAGTGATAAAGCAGTTGCTCAAAAAGGGGGCAAATGTTGCAGGTATATCCGAAGAGAAGAGAGTGATTGGTTTCATTCTATTTTATTAAAAAAACATGGTTAAATCATGCAAAACTCTGCATACAATTTAGACAGTAATCCTCTGATTAGTTTCAGAGGGGAATGAAGCGGACACCTCTCTGTACATCCAGTGGCCGGGGGCCTACGGTTGACCCCATGGACTGGCGTGGTTAAAGCACTGAAAAAAGGGGTTTCCCTCTACTTCTGTGACATTCTAGAAAGAATGGTGCATTAATCCTCTGGGTATCTGCCTATGACCTTCTCGCCAAATGTCCACTCTGACCAAACTGTTTCATGATGAAACAGATCCATTAAAACCTTTGGCCTGGCACTGGTCAAGCGAGGTTAAAGAATGGGCGCCTCGTGGTATGCATGGCATTCTAAACAAGACAACATCTTATAGGCCTAATGGCAGATAAAAACAAATTTAATATGCAATGATCAACAATTGATGGTCCTTGTAAACATTTAGTTTGAAAACAACACTAGGCTACTAGCGTGTCTGTAATCATGTTTGATGCAGCTCACAGCAGTTTAATTATCTGCTTCATCCATGTGTTTCATATTGTACAGACACTATGCGGTCATAGTGCATAAACACATTTGCTTCACCTTTCCTCTCCTCAGTATTTTTGTGGGGGATGGGCCTTAGGACTCACAGCCCCTAGAAACTCCCTATTTTCATCATTCATCTAAGATGCCTGGTATAATGTAGTCTGCTTTCATCCAGTGCTAATAATCCTGACATTGGTCTGAGAAACACATCTAAACGGAACCATAGCTACAGGTAAGCACATCTCCGACAATTTAAAATCTGTCTCTTTAACATCTTTGGGTTTCTAGCCACCGTTTCCTGTCTTGCATGACCACTAGTCTAAAATCTTGAAGACTGTTCCTTTGCCCAGACGCCTTTAAAGAATATCCAGTTCTATCACCTCGTCTGCATCACTCCTCGGATCCATCGCCTTAAGTAGCAGCAAAAAACAATGCAGTCAAGGAGGACTACGCCATCAACTGAAGATAAAAAGAGTTACATTTCAAGATGAACATCAGAAAATACATATTTTATTATCTAAAGCACCTAAAGACCCCACCACTACAACGCTTGATAAATTAACTTCTACAACTCTGGACCAAAATCTCACCATGGCTTTTGCAAAGGACTCTCCTCTTCTAAGTGCAACTCCGATTCCAGCCTTGGAACAAGAGAATCAAACGGACTGGTTATCTTCAGCTCTCAACGGCGCTATGAAAACTGCTCTAGACTATTTTATAGCTCATGCCTGCAGAGCTTTACCGCGGAAATATTGTAATGTTTGCAAATTGGGAGGCGACCGGCAGGAGAACCAGTGTTTAGGCGTAGATGTCCTAAAGAAAAACATGTTTGGTCCACAAGAAAAAATGTTCTTATGAACAGGTCCTACCCTGTTTTAGTAGCATATCCTGTCTTACCTCCAAGTTTGAACAAGAAATGATCAACATCAAACAGGAAAAGCTCTATATTCTAACAAATGCATTTAAACACTGAAATATCCTCAATGCATCAAAGACGAAAAATTTATTGGTAAATGATTGTGAAATTGCAAAATAAAAAACTTATTTCATCATGTATGCTCAGGGCTTTGCCTCTTCACTTTAACAATGATGACTTTTTAAACACGTTTAAAGTTTCCACAATTTCCTTTTTTCTAACCGATGGTCTGTTTTTCTCCACTGCTAAGGTTTTTCATGTGTATGACCAGCAAAACAGTTTTCCTCTAATGTAGTTTTTCAAATATGTGACAGAATGTATTTCTATAACACAGTCTGTATCAGTCAGTCTGAATCAGCTAACATTTTACACTCTAAATTTCTAAGTTACATTTTAAAATATCCCAAATTGTAGTCTTTTTATGGTTATCTGTTCTGTTCAATATTGATGAAACGAGCCGCAAAAGTACTTTCGATACTTGGATACAAAGCTACACTGTGAACCTGAATAAGTAGGCAGGACTCAAGGACTCTTTGTTCATAAACTGAGATATTTGAGTATGTCAAACCTTAAATATTTGGAGTTTATGTTAAATATATTTCTTAATTATAATAAAATTAAAGTTACAGATTAAGCCAACTCAAAATTCTTCAGTACGTGTAACTTTAATTTATAAGTTTCATACACACATTATGTATACACTACCCTTAAGTTATATTGGTGTCATGCACTTTTGAAAAAACTGACAAGAATTTATCGATAACTCACATGAATAAATTATAATATTTAATATTAAGCAGGGACTTGTTTAGGGTTTGAGAAGATTGGGGGCTCAGCCCAGACGTTGGAGAGTACACAACTTAACGGGGTGTTTCCCCCCCAGAAAAATTTTGAAAAAACCAAACATTTCCTGCATTCTGGTGAATTTTAATAGGTCTTGAACAGAAATTGAGACCTGAATATTTTTTCACCTAATCATGTGAATTAATAGTTTTTGTTGGGGCCAGACATACAAGCCTATGGTTCTAAATTGCAAGTGCTACTTAAAATTAGCGCATACAGTTTTGTAGCCTGTTGCATTTAATGTATTTATTGAAACTGTCTATGTTTTACTGTATGTGGCACAAATCTGAGTATGCACTGTGGTTTTTTTGCACTTATGAGAGACAAAAAACTCAACTACACCTGTCTTTTGCACCAATTTAGCATGCACTACCAGTTCCGACCCTAGGCCTGTATTAATTTCTATATCTAATATTTATGACGGCATTACAAAAGTGCTTTTAGGGATGGGCACTGGAGTGGGAGAGCCATACAGTTGTAGCTGACAGATACTGACGTTTCAACTAATATTTATTACTTTCAATAATTACTGCCTCTTTAGAAAAGGATAAATTCCCATTTCCCATCATCCTTACTTATGTCCATAGAGCTGCTGTCTCCTGATCTGATGTTCTGCTGATGCTTCAGTGTTCACACATCAAAACCTATGATAAAAATAGGTATTGGAATTAACATTTTGAAAAGGTTTTCATAAAAAATAGATTAGGCTACTTGTTGAAACATAGAAATCCACTGTGCTGCTCTGGCGGTCTCCTGCTCACATATCTAAAATGTGTGAAAATACATATTTTAGTCTTTATCCTTGTAGTGTAATAAGCGCATCAATGATGACAAAGAACAAACCTCGTTTTACAGTCTTAAGAAGCATCACCAATTGAGCACCTGTTGTATTTTAAGAAATATTCACGCACGGAACAACGCAGCTTCCTTCGTTCTTTTTCTTTAGCTACAAGCACAAGTATTTATTGGTGTAAAAGGCTCTGACATTAGGCCGTGCAATCGATTACAGCCCAAGTGAAATGTTGCAGGCGAAACCGAAACACAAAGCAAAAACTGCGGGGAAAAAAGGACGTGATTTGGACTTACCAGATTTGGCCTCAGTACCTGTCCTCTCCAGCTGATCGATAAATCCAGAGAAATGGTCCTCCACTCCTCCCTGATAAACGTGAATAAATCCCTTAAAGGAAAATAGAATCCACAAAGAATGTATTCCATAAACTCGATCTGTCCGCTGCCGCAAAGTTCCCTTTTGCAACCCAAAAGGTGTAATTGTTTCACTTTTTTTCTATGTTCTCCATCCATTTTTCAAGGTTTTCGTGCTCTCACCTCTCAGTGTCTGCGCACGTAGCATACGTCCGCGGCTCCATGCACGTCCCCCGAAAACTCTTGTCCAGTTACGGTGATTACGTGGCGTGGTACAATAAAAACATCTGATTATAATCATCCAGAGATCATACCGCAATATAGAAATAAGCAGCTGCAATATTGATTTTTGGGGAAAAATCTGGCTATCGAATTTGATTCGGGGCTAGAGTGAAAACATCCGGGGCTGAAGCCCCGGTAAAATAGCCTGGGGACGCCGCTGCTCTTAAGTATAACAATTCTCAACACAAGTGATATAATGAGCAGAAATTTAATCACTGTGAATGTGGCATTAACATTAACACCACTTTGAATAATTATATAAATTGTGATTGATCACAATGGGTATCTCAATACAACAGACTTCCAAGTCACTCATTTTGTCAAAAACATTCCCTCAAGCACTCTGGGAAATATGATAATTAGGTCACTCAAAATGTTTGAGTTACTTCTACTCAAAACACAAGAATATGCTGAGCTAACTCAACACATTAGAGTATATTTTTTCAGAATATTGAGTTTCAGCTACTCCGTGTTAACTAAATAATCTCAACTTTGGGGTTTACAGTGAACCTCGGCCAGGATAGTACTCAGTGAAGTTAAGTGAAATGAGGTGAACCAGACTTTTTTTTTTCTTTCTTTTTTTTAGTTTACCATTTGTGTAGGGCAGGATGAAGAAGAAGCATCTTCTTTTTAAAAACAAAAACATATTTGCAAGTGTATCACTAGGATCTACATATATTGATGAAGAACTATAGTTGGGTGAGACACATTAGACAGACACATACACGCAGAACAGTGTTTGCGATGTTCCATCCATCCATTATCCAGGGGTCGGAGCAGCAGTTTAAGCAGAGAGAACTCAGACCCAAGGTCAGCCCAGAGTCCCTCCAGCATGTCCTGGGTCTTCCTCGGGGGTTTTCTCCCCGGTGGGCGCGTGCTTGTAACATTTCACAAGAGAGGCATTGCGTTGTTTAGGGCTATGGGGTCGTGAGAAGGCGATCCGTTAAACATATCAGGTAGTTCAGTTGCGGGGGTGTCTGTTGAATCCCACATAGTTAACAAAGCGGGTTTTCCACCAAAAATAGTCAGTTGATCATCAAAAAGTTTCTCTGTCTGTGTAAGAACACGGAGGTTCCATTCTAGCTGATCAGATCAACTCTACTCTCAGCTAATCACCACATAGTTCTAAAAGCAAGTTTAAAGTTTAATTAAAGAGTTCATTTAAAGTTATTAATAGTTTAATGTTTTAAAATGTAATTTTAGAGTTTAAAGTTGTTTAAAGTTTAATTATAGAGTTTATTTAAGGCTTATTAAAGTAAGTTTTAAGTTACCAAAACATTTTGCCATAGATGCAGAAATAACCAGAGGTCTTGTTCTTCCTCGGTTTATAACATTTGCTAAATGGCACAAAGAGGCAGTTTTATAACTCGGGAGATCACGGGCTTATTTGATGAGTTAATGAGAAACACATTTTGGCATGTCCAGTCCACTGTGGCGATGTGGTCATAAGGTCATACTAGACAAGTATATCTGCCATTAGGCCTATAAGATGTTGTCTTGTTTAGAATGAGATGCATACCACGAGGCGCCCGTTCTTTAACCTCGCTTGACCAGTGCCAGGCCAAAGGTTTTAATGGATCTGTTTCATCATGAAACAGTTTGGTCAGAGTGGACATTTGGCGAGAAGGTCATAGGCAGATACCCAGAGGCTTAATGCACCGTTCTTTCTAGAATGTCACAGAAGTAGAGGAAAACCCCTTTTTTCAGTGCATTAACCACGCTAGTCCATTGGGTCAAGAGAGAGGTGTCTGTTTCATTCCCCTCTGAAACTAATCAGATGATTACTGTTTAAATTTTTAACCAGAGTTTAGCATTATTTAAACATGTTTGTTTTTTTATAAAATAGAATGAAACCAATCACTCTCTTCTCTTCGGATATACCTGCAACATTTGCCCCCTTTTTGAGCAACTGCTTTATCACTCTTAAAGGAATTTGAATTAAAACATTGCTTTGTGACTTCTTTGTCTCTGAAAAGCATAAGTTATTGGTTTCCTAAAGCATATCTCCCCATTCTAAAGAAAGACTGATTTCTCGTTTAACTTGCCACGGCTCTTTTTTGGTTGGAGAGGTTCATGTGTTTTTCTGTAATTTAAATATTCTGTGAACAAGCTGCGCCTCAATGTCTTTTCATTAGTTTATCAGCAGTTTATCACAAAAACACATGCAGGATGTGCGCCTTTCAATATAAAAGCATTATCGCTCTAACCGGAAGTTATCATACCGAAATAATGTTTTCATTGTAGTTAAGCTGGGTTGCAGCACACTTTCAACAGTTACACAGAAAATAGGCCGGATATGTTTAAAGTTTAGTTTCACAGTTTAGAACAGTATAGAATAATAGTTTATTACACCACATGGGGAAATTTGTTTAATGTTTATTTAAATGTATTAGAAGTTTAATTAAAGTTAAAATGTATTTAAAGGTATTAATAGTTTAAAGTTTAAATGTATTAATAGTTTAATTAGAGTTTAAATGTTTAATTATAGTTTTCTGTAAATGGAAGTGGTTATCACCTTTTCTCTTTTCCCTCCTCTAGACTTCATCCATCAGGTTTGACTGAAGCCTTTGACCTCTGGTTTAGCCCCCTAACCTGGTTGTGATTATTTTAGAGTTATTGTAGCCTCCAGCTGTCACAGCAGATGCTTTAGGTCATTACTGGGAATACCATGGCATCTGTGACATGGAGGAAGAGATCATTTGGAATTTCATCTCAAGGTACAGGTAACTACAGTGTGACAAGAGGAGACAAAACAGGAAATAAAAACCTGTGCTGACTGTTGAAGATGCTTATTGGCCAATAAATGCATGACCATATTTTTTGTTGCCACCAATTGTGGTGGCCAGGGAGCATTGATGACTTGATTACTACAATAACAACATCTATTAGTATTGGTGAGGAACTAAAATGTTTTAGGTATTTTTTAGTTTGTATAAATTACAATGAACTGACCTGTTCTCTGACAGATATGCTGAAACTCTATAATATACAATCAGTCTTTCATAAAATACTCTGAAATCATCCCTGTTGGGGTGACCATGGGAACTTTTTAAGGCAGTATTTAAGTTTTTCATTCATTGGGGACAACTTCCTTAGAGAGCAGAATATGAAACAAGGATCTCCTTCACCTAGGGGTGGGCGATTTGGCAAAAATAGAATATCAAGAATTTTCAATTATATTAACACAATTTCGATTTTATCATGATTTTTTTAGATGATCACCAAAAAATCTTAAATTACACATTAAAGAAGAGAAACATTAAATAAATTAATTAATTCAAATTAGGGATAACCAAAACAGGGTTAAAATACTGATATGTCTTTCCCACACCAAATACCATAGAAATGTACAATAAGCTCAATGAAAAATACATCTAAATCATAAATGTATTTAAATGTATTATATAACATTTTAATCTTGACTTGTCTACTAAAACAGAAAGCAAACATGAATTTACTTTAGTTCAAAAATATGATAATCAGAAAATAGAATAAAATCTTTTTTTTTAAAATAAAAGACTAATATGCAGCTGCAAATATGTGCAAGATGTATTGTGCAATCTGTAATACGCCAATTAATAATCCTCATACAACGGGTTAAATACAGCTTTAACTGGTTCAAATGTTTTTTGCACAATGCTGATATTATAAGCAGGCACACATTAAGCTGCCTAATAAAAACGTAAGTGATAACAATGTAGTGTAAAAACAAAGTGCTGCTGCTACATAAAATTATGAAGATAGACTTTAATGTAAGCAGTTCTAATTATTCTTCTATCCATCCAAACATATTGTTAATATTCCCTGCAACTCTCTGCACATTAAGCGTACATGCGTGGAATGGCGGCGTTTGGGGAAAAAAGGCAGCTGAGCAACTGCACGGATAGTTGCTGTTCCTGTGTTGTAGGGGGTAAGTTTTATGATTATTTTTTCTAGCGCTTGCTGAACTAAGAAGAAGAAGCGCTAGCCACTGCTGCTGCAGTCGGCTATATAACTTTAGCAGCAAGACGGCTCATTGTATTGTTTGGGATACCTTCTCTTTTAAGTGATTAAACAAGTTTAAGGTGTTGTGATCACTTGCCTTGACGCTCTCCTTGCAAACTTTGCAAATAAAGTTTGTTTGTTTGTCGTCTGGTAAAAAATCAAATCAAATCAAATCAAATCATTTCCATTCAACGGATGAGGACTTTGACTTCGGAACGAAAACTTCATTTAAGCTCTCAGTAGCGGCAACGCCATGCTTGTTTACAGGTTGCTCACAGGCACAGGGGGAGGGTAGGAGAGGGGCGGGGGTTAATTCGCTTTGAGCAGGGAGAGAGCGGGTGATTTTGTGGTTGCTAAAATGACGTAATTTGGCCGCGTGGAGCCGTGCGGACCTCGCAAGCATAAACCAAGCTTGACAGTCAAACCAAGGAGGGTCTTTATCGGTTCAATATCATGCCACAGATGATTTTTGAGTGCAAAAAGATTTTACATGTGAAATGATGTTTTGTAGTTGTATTTAAACGAGTCGTGTTCATAAAAAAAATCTGAACTTGAAGAAGCATTTTGTCGCTCTGCAAAAAACTTTTGTCTGCAGAAATATTATTTTCAAACATGTAGATCGGTTTTGTAGTTGTGTTGTCTCTGCAAAACTTTCGCCATACAAAATATTAATACGAGTGAGACATCTCAGGCTCGTGTGCAACACTGCACCTACGAGCACGCAAAACAAAAACCTGCAACCACAAAACAGAAACATACAACTACAAAAATTTTTCACGGATTGAAGGCCAGTCAAATTCGTGCTACTCATGGCCAATCGGCACACTGCATACTGGCGCGCCAAACAGCCAATGACAAAGGACTACGTCTTTTGAGGGAAGGAGAAGCTTATGGGGTTCCAAATGTGCCAAAAATGTTTGTCGATGTTCATACGCACACTGCACATGCCAAATCAACATGAAAGTTAAATGAAAGTTTGCATTTGAGAGCGTCTATGTATCTGGCAACAGTACTTCTGCCCTTACAAATTTACATTTGACTACTACATTACCTATGTAAATCACTAATTTGACCAAACCTTTAGCCTATTCGTTTTAATTTAATCATGTAATTGCTGTAGTCTTATGTCATTCTGTCCTTAGAAACTGTCGTTTCCCTTGCTGTTGTAACCTGTCGTTTCCCTTGCTGTTGTAACCTGTCGTTTCCCTTGCTGTTAGAAACTGTCGTTTCCCTTGCTGTTGTAACCTGTCGTTTCCCTTGCTGTTAGAAACTGTCGTTTCCCTTGCTGTTGTAACCTGTCGTTTCCCTTGCTGTTATAACCTGTCGTTTCCCTTGCTGTTAGAAACTGTCGTTTCCCTTGCTGTTGTAACCTGTCGTTTCCCTTGCTGTTAGAAACTGTCGTTTCCCTTGCTGTTATAACCTGTCGTTTCTCGCGTTGTGACATTCTTCCTCTGTTGTCTACCAGTGTTATTCGTCCACATTTTCTCATGTCATTACTTTATATAAATATGGCGGTCTCATCTTTGTGTTTGTTACAGCATAAATTAATCTTTATGTGTTACAACCACATTGCTTAGTGAGAAGCCTTTCCTCACACATTCCAGTCATTATCGAGAAATAAAAATACTTCCGGTTTGAGAGAACCTGTATTTCAAAATAAGAGTTTTTGACGTAACAATTTTTGCCATATTTTATCCTCTTTTTTACTCATTATGAGCTCCAATATCATTAAAATGTGAACTTAAGGAATGCAATATCTGAATTTCTTACCTTTTGGTATTCAAAATCATAAATATGACGATGCCGAGTTCTGCAGTGGAAAAAAGGTAGCTAAATGTTGAAATGCATTTATGTAAATGTTTGTGCCTAAAAAAGGAAATTGAACAATCCACCAGGACCCACCGATTTGAAGTTACATTTTGGAACATTATGGAAGAAATTTTTTAACCCTTCAACATTCCCAATGCAGTGCTGTGCTAATTTTGAAATTTATTGTAAAAACAAAGAACCGAAGCTGGAACTTATGCAAGCTTGCAAAGTCAGTGAGACAGCATCTAGAAAGAACATCAAATATAAGGGAAACAAATCTACACAATGATTTACTAAATAACAACTAACTTTTAATGAGACATATCCATTAGAGGTCAAAACAGTTGCTGTGGAAGTACAGCCCCACCCTCTTGGTACATGAGCACCACAGGAACATTGACCTGGAAAAAACACACAACTACTGAATCCTTGAACCCATAATAATGAACACACCTAACATCAAACATAAAAAATTTAATCCAAAACAAGACTTCCTCAATAATCACAATCTGTGTTTGTCCTTCAGAAAGACTCCATTAAGTCAAAAGTCAGAAAATATTTGATGTGCAGCATCCAAAGCTTCCAACAAAATGTCTATTCCAAAGCATACACTGGGGCAAAGAGGATCAATTCTTCCACTCAGATGTGAGAAGATCTGATTTCTCAGATGTTCGGGTGTTTCTGGTACATCCACTGTACCATCAGCATCGAAGCACATTGGCCCCTCCCAATCGATCCCGTAGTCCTCAAGGCTTGTCTATGGAAAATAAAACATTAATGCAGCAAAAGTTATAGTTTTTCTTTCTTAAATAGATCAATTTTAACCAATACAAATTAGCTTAAACTTACTTGTATCAATTTTCTATGGAAATATTTTAAATCTCTTACTTTTTTAACAGTCGGTTATGTAAAGTATTCAAACCTCTTCCATTATTCACTCTTTTCGTTGCAGACATTTGCTAAAATAAGAACAGTTAATTTTATTTCTCATTAATCTACACCTATCAACCCATCTTCTCAGAAAGAAAATTTATAAATTTTTGCAAATTTGTTTAAAAAAAAAGACTGAAATATCACATGGTCAATATTTTTCAGACCCTTTGCAGTGACACTCATATTGAACTCAAATTCTGTTAATTTCTTCTGATCCTCCTTGAAATGGTTATGCAGATGTTATGTTCAGTAGACTTATTATTCTGCGCCTTTCTACACTGATTGGCTCACCACACTGCTGCATTGTGTTGTCCGACATGAGTACCGAATTTTTTGAACAGAACTCAATTATCCGAAGCGGTTTTTCATTGTTTAAAAGAGCAAGTTGTTCCAGCGTACGTAGATGTTAAATTACTTACTTGCTGCGCAAACGTAGCCTACACAGGATTTTTCCTGGCTCAAATTGAGGCAGAGGTGGTACCATCCTGACCATGCGCCAACACATGCATGAATTCTGTGCATCCAACTGATTCATTTTACAGGCAACATATTTTTAGTTAGGTGTTCTAATAAGAATATGACAATTATCATGTTAAAGCATTCTTTTATTAAAACAATATATATATACAAAAATAAGGTTATAACTTTAAACTGAAAGTGCATTAAGTGGTGGGGATTTATCCACACTCCATTTGCAACCTTTGCCGTTTTTGCCCGTTCTGTGCAGATAAACTTTAATTTTAATCCCGCCTGGGCCCACGTTGTGTACCTTGCCAAATACTGTTGAATTAATAAACTGTATAGCCTAACTTCTGGTACCTTTCTTGAAGAGACTCAAGGCACCAGGCTTTACAAACTAAACATAACTGAGACAAAATAACAGATGTAAAATATAAAAGTACCTCAAAAATAAAATTTCATGTGAATAAATAATATTTTTTGGTGAAGTTGTTGCAGAATTTCCTCGTTTTGAGTATCGGTTCATGGTATCTCTTAAGTTTAACCGATACGATATCAGTACATTAGGCAGTATCAGGGCCAATACCCGATACCAGTATTGGTATCGGTGCATCCCTAGTTCAGAGTCCTGCAATAGAACAGGTACCTGTGGCTAATTCGCTGTTTCAGGTGAACAAATCAAATCTCTCTCCAGTAGCGCTGGATGCTCAGATGACTGAGTGCGAATAATCAGCATTAAGCTGCAAGTTGGGGGGATTTTCTGACATGCTCTCTCCACACAATGGAAAGTGGGAGTGAACCAATATTATATTATCATCATTTTTCTCCAGGCTAGAGGTTTGTTGGGGACAAAGTCATCATAACAAGTGCTGGGGACATGTCCCCCTGCTAAAATGACGCCTATGCTTGAGCCAGGTAAATTGATTCAGTGTTTCATTGCTCTTCAAACCCAGTGGCTCTGTGATTTTGATAAACTGCCCTGTCCTGCACTCCGACGATGATTCCAACCCGCGCCAGTCCGTCAGTGAAATACGTTCAGGCCTGACAGAATTTTCTTATCTTGTCACGACCATGATTACCTTTTAACTGCTTGTTACGCTTATTTTTCTGCACTGTTTCACCTGGATTCCTGGCTGTTTCTCGCTTTTTAAAGTAGTATCTGATTTCCTCAGCCATACTTGCAATGCTAAAAACTAGTGATCTTAGAATGTATGCCGAGGCTATGTCGAGCAATGGAGGGGGCGTTTCCACAAAACGTGTATGGAGGCCTGTTTCATTTAGGGGAGGAGCTGAAAATTATTATTTCTGAAGCCCCGCAGCCCGTCTGGACCACGTGACTGCTTCTGAAAGTGCTTTGGCGTTTGCTGTGATGTTTGACAGCAATAGAAAATAACTCTGGCTCCATCGAAAATTTGGGTTTGTATAGTAGAGTTGCAGTCACTTTGGAGTTTGGACAGTTTTAATAGTTTTGATAGTAGAGTTTGGCTAAAGTTTATATAGTCTAGTGAGTAAAGAAACAGATAGTTTGAAGATTTAGGAGAGTGGGACACATGTCCGTATGCGTGGACACGCGCAAGCCCCTGCGCAACGCAAAACCTGTCATACATGCTGCATTTTTACATGCTGCAAAGGATAGGTTAAAGGTTGAATATGGAACAGTTTTCTTAAAAGCTATCTCTTTAAAAAAGTAATGCTTCAACGGAGAGTTTAGAGGAGTGCAGAATGAAAATGCACCGTTCCCTTTAAACTTTATATTTAAGCAAAAATATTTTAAAAAGATAACAGTGCGATGTTCAGAAAAAGTTTTTATATTTACATTTTTCAGCCAACAGCGGCGCAGCATCCTAGCTTGCCAAATACTATTGTAAACAACTGCCTGGAGCAATGAGGCGTACTGTAGAGAATGGAGCACTCGGTAAGTTAGCCGCTGTGTTTGAGCCCCAAAGATTTCATTACCTTTCTCAGAAGAGGAGTGACTTTATAATACCTAAAACCACAGTTACTTTAGGTCAAGCCTACAACAGATGGACACAACTGAATAACTTTCAAGGCATCTATGATGAAAATGTTTGTGTCATTATTCATCTGTACTTTGTAATAATCTGTGACACAGTTTAACTTAATGTTGTAGTATTGGTTTGAATGATTAGTCTTATTGAGTGACGCTTTTCTCCCAAGTCAAAAATATGTAAATATGTTTGACCAATATTTCTCTTTTGTATATATTATTTTAAATTTTCTGCATACAGCTTATCTTATTGACTCAAGTTCAAATGTTCTAAAATACCTTGTTTTTTGTTTTTTTATTCATCATTTAGTTATTACAATATTTGACTATACAGATGTTATAAAAACTGCTTCATAGAACATAAAAATAATGCCACAGTTACTTTTATGAGTAGTTAAATACTTTTACAGTGTAGTTTCAGTTTCTAACTGATCATAATTATCATCCTTGTTCACAGCCTGGTTACATCACGCATTGACTACTGTAATTCTCTCCTTTTTTGGCCTCCGTCACAAAACTCTTCGTAAGCACCAGTTGGTTCAAAATTCAGTAGCACGTTAAAATCAAAAATCCCTTTTCCCAACACATCTCCCCCATCCTTCAACAACTAAACTGGCTACCAGTTCAACACAAAATTGAGTTCAAAATCCTCCTGCTCACCTACAAAGCCATCCATAACCTCCACCCACCTTACTTGATAGATCTCCTCCATGTTGCCACCTCGTCCCGCTCTCTCAGATCCTCCTCCTCCTATACCCATCTCTCTGTTCCCTCCGCCTGCCTCAGTACCATGGGGAGTAGAGCCTTCTGCTGCTCCGCACCCAAACTCTGGAACTCTCTTCCCCCCGCCACATCAGGAACATTAACTCACTCACAGAATTCAAATCCACACTCAAACCTCACCTGTTCGAAATATTACACTCACTGTGAAAGCCACAATGTCCTGTTTACCCGTATTTGTGCCATGTTTATATTTTATTTATTTGCTTGTTTTTTTATATTCCTGCTTTTATTCTATACAGCGACCTTGAGTGTCTATAAAGGCGCTTTTAAATACATTATTATTATTATTTCAGCAAATTGCTGCAATTGACCTAAAGGCCTTAAAAAACAAATCACAGACGTCTTAGTACTTCCCATACTCACTGAAACAGTCAATGGATGACTCGTAGTAAAAAAAAATTTATCTGCTGACCTGTTCAATTCCAGGGTCAGAAATGGGATATGCCCCCCTCAACTGGCCCTCAATCCATAGCTGCTGAGGCGAATGTCCATGCTCTGTTGATAGTGGGTGGCGGTCCCATGCTTGCTTAAAAAGTTGTAAATGTCTATTGAGTCTGGGAAGCATCACATAGTGCAAGCAGATCTGGTCAATCTCATTGTCAACATTGAAATCTGTTGTTTCAGAAAGGTGCTGGAACGCTGAATGGTAGTTGATGGTGACAGCACTCCAAATATCTCTCCACAATCTCTCAATTCTTTGATTATGGACACTTTGTCCAGTAATGAAACTCCTTCCACCTGTCCAAAGAGAGATTAAGTTAAAGTTTCAAAACATGTTCTGTTACACAACACACAATGACATGATTTCTGTTACCACAAGAAATAGGCCCAAAATAAATCATACCCTTGGCATATGAAGTTTTAAATGAATCATAACATTTTTACCAACTTTGATCTCACTGAACAACTTTCTTTTGACTGGACAAGCAAACCTTGAACCTAATAAATTAAAATAAATATTTTTGGTATAATATTTTTTACATATCACACAGATGACAATGAAGTCTACCAAGCCTAAAGACCTGAACGCCATACATGATGAAAAAATTACCGGTCCAAAGAATTCCAGCAATTACAAGGATGATGCGACAGTTGTAATGTTCTTAAAAAAAACTTTCCATTGATAAATTTCAAGGGTTCTCCATAATTTCACCATTTCTTGGTTAAATTAATAGTCAGTAAAAATTTCTATCTGGTGCAGATATGCGTAGTTTTGGGCTTAACCGTTTCTTTCTTTAAGGTAAAACATCTGAGAGTAAGTCCATGAAGTTTGCTAATTTCTAAAGCCAGGCTTGCTTTTACAATGCTGGCTCGATTTCCCCGAATTTGGTTGGACAAACAAGGTTAAACTGAAGCCCTGCTCATTCACTATGGCAACAGATGCTTTTGCACAAGCCTGTTCTGTGGCAGGATAACTGTAAAGCTTATTTTAGCTTGATGAATATGATCCGGATGATGTCAAACTCTGGAGCTGGTAATCTTGAAAAATTCTCTCCATCACCACATCCACCCTACAATATAAAGTTACTAGTGAAGTTGCAGCAGCTGGTATTTTCCTTTTAGTGGTCAAACTATGCAATGTCGGTTTTTACCTTTTAAAACATGGTTCCAGTTACATTTTACTTTTACCATTTTGAAGAAAGTTAGTGTATTTAATATTTAGTTGCAACCAGAAAAGTTTTGTTCCACAAGTGTTGCTCCTGACATAAAGCATTATTAATAATTACAAATAAATCACTCCTGGTGTACCATGAAGCCACAAGATTATCCAGCTGTCCTATTTAAATGTGTTTAAATAGCTTTAAAGTATTTTACAACGGGCAGTAATGCAATTTTACATTATAGAGACTCAAAAATATTTCAATTTAGTTTAATATTTTACATCCTTAAATCATGTGTTAAAACATGTAACCTGTCAGATATTTTTTGTCATGTGTTACCTTATGATTTTAAAAACTCAAAACAGACTCCAGATCATCTTGTCTAACAGTCTACAGTAGAAGAACTTCTCAGCGCTCATTGTCACACTCGAAAGCACCCATAAGCAACATCACCTAATTCACATTGTAACACAACGCAGCCTGAAGAGATTTTCTATACAGCTACTGTTCCCCTTATTGCTTATTATTTACTTGTGGTGCTAATAGTCTGTATTAATAACTCTTTCTCAGAGTGGAAGAACACCACGTCGTTTTCCTTTCCTTCCATTTTTACTTATCTAGCATTGATAACACACATGAGCCTCGCTTCAATTAACGGAGAGATAGAATTCATCAGAGTTTCACTGGTGGAACCTAGTAAGCCTGGAGAGAACTTACACTAATTCTAGTGAATACATTTCAAATTATCTTAAATGTCTTAAGCTCAATTTTTGAAATAACTCCCCTCAATATTTTTTAATTCATATACATGTATATGTATATGTGTTACCTTGTGGAGCATGCTCAAGCATGAAGCGTGCTACTTCAACATTCTCCCCTCCTTTGTCACTGCGCACCTTTTTAGGGATTCCATATTGGCTCACAGCACCAAGGAAGGAATCAAGAACTGTCAAAGCTTTGTTGTTATCACTTGCTGTTAGATACACGACCTTTCTACTGTAACCATGAATTCCGCCATGTATCACAATCTTCCACCTGAAAATTGAAATTATCTTTTAATTATGAATATAAATGTTGATATGTAATTTTTTCAATCAGACTAACCTAATTAGTTTGTGGTTTCCATTTATGTGCCAAAGGACCATTGGAGATGGCACAGAATAGGCTCTTCTTGGAACAACATTGATACCAAGCCCACGGCATATGGTACCAACAGGATCCACGTGTCTTAAGGTCTCCATCACTCTTAATCGTTGAACCCTTATGAAACACCACGGCAGTTTACGTAACTTGTTTACAAATTAATTTGTTTCTTCTTTTTTTTCTATACATACCTCAATCCTATACTGTTGAGATATCCACTGACCGTTTTTATGCCAGAATTGGGAAAGTGTTGAATGAAGTCAGTTACTACTTTGATGAGATCCTCATTTGAAATATCACTGTACTGCATTCTGATAGACAATCCATTCTCTGTCATCCGTCGTCGTATTGTTCTGTAGCTTACTCCAAATAATCGTGCAATTTCTCTTACGGTAAAATTATATTCTAAGAGAAACTGGAGTTGTTCCTCGGAAATGTCCCAGAAAGGTCGTCCTCTCCCGCCTGTGCGTAATGTGGCAGCCTTGAAACCTTGTGCTGGGTGTTTTTCTTCCAAGGACTTTAGCACACATTGCATATTGTTCAGGACATCATCCATGTCAGAGAATACGCCGAAATGTACACACCTCACAATTCTAGCATACAGTTCCTCGTAGCGAGACCGAATATAATCTAGATCGGCATGAGAAGGGTTAGCTTCAACCTCTTCACACATCCGCTTACATTGCTCATAGATATGAACCAATAGGTGCCTGAAACAAAGAAAAAAGGAAGACAGAAAATCGTCACAAACTGACATGCTAACACTAGACATACACAAATATTCACTAACATCATAAAGACATACCGGTCCATTATGTTATTTTCTTGACGAAATGTAAGTTACAGTCCCCACAATAAAAAAAAAAGGAATTTTCGCCAGCTATCGCTTCTTCACACCTTCTTTTACTGCTTCGTTTCTCTTGGCAGCTCGCAAACAACACGTACTGCTCTACTACAGCGCCGCAATCTGTTACGGAGGGGGGGTGACAGTTCTTTTTGTTTGACAAGTTTTTTAATGTTAATGCAGATTTATCTGTAGGCATACCCTTACGTTGTTGATCAGTTGTCCTTTCTCTACCTGACTTCTGATTGTAATACAACAAGTTCTATAGTTTCCTCTTCTCCACAGTAATCACAATTCCATGTATTATGTTTCCCAATCACGAATAGTGTAGGCCTAAGTTCTCACCTAATAATGATTTGTGTCTCTGTCTAAGAGAAGTAAAGGCAGCATTACAAGGAGTACAGTAGCGGTTGTTTTTTGCTGTCAAAAGAGTGTTTGTTGCTATGGAATTTAAGATCTTGTGGAATAAGACGGGCTCCTGAAGATCTTTTTGGACTCTATGGTGGCATCAGCAACCAACTGGGGTAACGCTTCCCAAAATGTACCGCTTTCGACACAAAAATTAAATATGGGAGGTCATAATAATGTTTTCAGAGACTTCTTCAGATTTAATGTAGGTTTTAATGTTTTATAATGATATGATATTTGGTTTGTTTTAATCAGTTTTTTTTAGGTTTGAGTAAAGAAGTTTGCTTACATCCAATAACCTATTATTTTTGTCTTATAGATTGATCATTATCATTAAAAAAATATTTTATGTTTTGCCTGAGGCAATGAACACAATTCTGGTCCTGCAGGGCAGGTGGTGAATTTTTATCAATGATATTCAGATGAAAGTTCCAAAATTTGAATATTGAGCCAAAGTTCATTTATCACATTAATTCACATTAACATGGGCTTAAATGTCCTATTCTTCTTGTCAAATCGATGCTGGTCTGTTGTTCAGTGGTCCAAACTCATTATTTCTGTGAGTAAGTATTTCATCTCATATGGAGACCAAGGACTCTTAAGTCTGGAGGAATGTGTAGGAACACAATCCAAGATGCTTCAGGTCCAGAGCGAAGTTTCCACAGTCTGTGTTGATTTGAGTAGCCATGTCATCTGCGGGTGTTGGTCCACTGTGTTTTAGTAAGTCCAGAGTCAACCCTGCCATTTACCAGGACGTTTTGGAGCTCTTCATGCTTCCTTCTCAAAAACAGCTTTTTTAAGAAGCTGACTTCATTTTCCAACAGGACTTAGTACCTACCACACTGCCAAAAGGACCAAAACCTGCCTCAATGATTATGGAATTACTGGTTTTAATTTTCCAGCAAACTGGCTTGACCTGAACCGCATTGAGAATCTACGGAGCTTTGCCTAAGACAAAGATGAGAGACATGATTTTCTGACATTTTGTACTTGGTGTTTTATAAACTGCAGGCCATAATCATCAAAATAATTAAAATTTAAGGGATTGAAATATCTTACTTTTTATGTAATATTCCTATATTACAGTTTATGTTTACCTTGATAGTTGAATTCCTGAAATAAACTTTTTTATGACATTCTATTTTTTTCCAGTTTCACCTGTTTTGATGAAGGGACCTCGAAGCTCACAAAGAACTGATGCCAAATAAAAGGCTAAATTCACTCTTAAAATAAAGTAATTTTGAAATTTGCATTCAGGTATGAGAAAGAAAATGTATTGCTTTTAAATTCTCATCGAAAAAATGAGACCCTATGAAAAAAATCATTATAGATCAATCGTATATGCTGTAATAAAATAATTTTGTGTTATTACATTTAGCCCTATCAGCTTATTTGCATGTCATCTTTCTTTACTTTTAGCCATTGTTAGGTTAAAGACGTAGGCTAGAGATGAAAGATTCTTCATTTGCTCTTTAACCTAACATTTTGCTTGGATAAAAAAAAAATCCAATATGCCTCCCAAATATTATTTATTATTGTTTGATTGCATTGTTAAAAAAAGTAACCCCCCCCCCCACCCACCCATTTTTAAAATTGACCTACTTGTGATTCAGTCTTCTGGTCGGGTGGTGGCGTATCAAATAATTGCTTGGTAAATTGCATCTAAGGACAAAGAAGAAAAATAGCGCGTTTATGGGTTTTACGCGTTAAGCGCCAAAAGGAGCCGAAACAGCGCATGCTCATTACTTTTGGCGGACAGCAGTATTTGACGGGGCTTCACCAACTTCGCAGTTAGATCACAGTTTTGATCAGGTAAGTGTTAACATTCATGTCGATTTTTTTTTCTATAAAACTGTTATTTGCTTTGGTATGAAAGTGACGAGATTGTTGTGGTTTAATGTGGTGTTATCTTAGATCTTTTGAAAAATCGAGACTATAGGTGATTTAGTCAGTCATAAAAGATCTTGAAACTACAGATGTACAAATTGCCTGTTTCAGAAACATAATTACTGCTGTCATCAGGGAGCGTTTTGGTCATAACAGTTCAGACTGTGGCTGAACGTTGCTGCGGAGACTAAGCCATGTCCAGCTATGAAATAAAAGTGCTTAACCATAAAAATGGGAAGTTGCACTCGAACCTCACGACATCACCTGATGTTTTACTTTGAGAATGAGAATAATATGGCCTCGTGAATAAAACCCCCCGGTGAAGAGGTGGCGATCGATGTACTGGAATGAACGTAGGCCTATAATGACCGGAATGTTTCACGTCAGGCGTAAAAATTAAAGTTTTTTGTCTGTTTCTGGTCTTAAATGTCAATTAACAGATTTATCATACTATATACTTTGACAGTAACCCCCCAAAAAGAAGATTTCCACATGTATACAAAATACAATCCGATCGAACGCTATTTTGTATCTTCATAGAGACATTATAGATCTTAGAATTTACCTGTCTAAAGTAGACACTTTGTTATTCCCCCTCTATCTTTGAAAAAGGTTACTAAAGTTAATCATGAATGACCCGACCCTGGATAGGCAGGATGAAGATGGATGGATCATGAATGATAGAGTTATGAAACTTTTTGTTAAATTAAAAACATCCTAAAATATTTCCAGTAGGCTTATGTTATTACATTTTTGTGCCCCCGTCTAGATATTGGGATTACAGTGAATAGGCTACGTTAAAGGTCTTCGCCTAGCATTTCCTCAAATTTTGAGGAGGGGGGGGCTGTCACATCAAACAATCTTCCCATGAAATGTAAATATATAGACGCAGATATTTTTTTTTCTAGCAGCATATGTATCATTTAGACAGTGGACAACAGGGACGTGTTCTCAGCACTGTTTTTGACGGGTTTGTCCACACCAAAACTGAAGCGTAACTGTTTATCAGAACCGATCTAACAGTCCTTTGTGCTCCCAACACAATTACCACATAGCATCAGTATCTGAATTATTATTTAAATAACTTCGATCAAGTTCTTTATGGAATCATGTTTTCTTAAGGCGAAGGTGCTGCTATCAAGAATTTTTAAAGACTCCAGAGGATCTGTGGATGCAGACGTGCAGTCACACAGAGCATGCTGAAGTTGCGCATATTATTCCTATAGTGGGTGGTCAGAACGGATTCATTTATTTGATTCCCATATTGCTCTTTAGAAAATAAACATTTTCCACGGTCTCTGATTTTAACTTCATTCTCTGTCTCTTATTGGCAAATCGAGTGCTCTCTCTGTCAGTGCTGGATATTAAGCAATCTGTGAAACGTCATAAAATATTTTACTGCGCTCTTTCCACCAAAACAATATATCAGCATGATCATTTATCAACATTTTCGTCTTTGGGAGTCTTACATAAAAAAAAATTAAGTCAAATAAATTCGCCTGCAGAAATTACACATCCTTCAAGCCCCAGAAACTTAATTTGGCATTTGTCCACCTGAAACATTGGATTAGTCGCAGTTTAACGTTCTATTGCTGGACCCTGAACTGTAAATTTAAGTTGAATTTTCCCTGCACAGACTATTCAACAATGTGAAAGTTTGAGCACATTTTATTGTTGCGCATATTCTTCTGAGGCGAATAGCCTACATAGGCTATTTGGCATCAGTGTTATTTCTGATAGATGTGTATTGTAATGTCTGCCAATAAAAAAAAAAACAAGAACCATGTTTTCCTCTGGCTTTTAACTACTAGGCTACTGACGGAATAAATATATGATTTTCGACGATGGTTTTTACAGCGCTTATTGTAAAGAAACGGGAAACAGACCAATACTTTGTCTATGAATAGTAAACAATTATTGTCACCACTAATCTTAAAAACGCAATCAAGTTTAAGTTTGTTTTCCCCAGCACTATCAAAAACAAACAGACTCCCTTGTCTAGCAGTAATCTGAAATGCATCTCTCATAATAACATGCCAAACTAACGGCAGTGAAGTTAGTTGGATATTCGAGAAATATTCGTTTTTCAAGTGGAAACTCTCCAACGTCTCACAAGAATATATATAATGTGAAAAAAAGAAGCCCAAAACAGCCAGAAATATTAATTAGAGGCCTAAATACTTTCATTTCAAATTTTCAAACCTTTAACATTATATTGTACAAATATGTAAGTTGCTTGTTGCATGTTTAAATAATCTTAATTATACTGATGGCTGATTTTAAAGCAGTTCTGATACAAATAATCATACATTTTCTCTGAAAATTATACTTTGCAGGAAAGAATGGAATGGAATAACACATCTCCAATGTGAGTAGTGGAGATAATGCATACTTTATCATGTTTTTATAAACCTGTTTTTAAACAAACTATACAGGGTGGTGGTTTGATGAGCTGTATATAGTTTTGTATTAGTAATCTGTTAAAAAGAGCAATGATACATGCATATAATGTAGACTAAATGCATTCAGCTAGAACCTATCATCAGATTGCATTAATACTGAGAAGTGAAAGCTAAATACCAATGTAACAAAACTGTTTTATATTAGAAGTGTCTGCTTGTGGATTCATTAATGTCTTTTGAAATTTAGAAGCAATGAAGAAATGCAGCTCGTTCTGCGTCAGATGCAGCAAACCCCACTGTTGCTTGCAGAGAGGTTGGCTAACCATTTGCCACCAGAAGGCCCTGGATTAGCTTCATCTGTTCCACAAGCAACAAACTCAACACACCCATCGTCAACTGCAAGATTACATCCCACACCTTTGCCTTCTTCTGCAACAATTCCCTCTGCATCAATTTCAGCTGTAACACAACAAACTCCCTTTTCTCGGCCCACATCTCAGATGTGTTTGGGTCCTACAATGCCTAACAGAGCCCTGGAGCGCTACTCTCCCTACACAGCCAGTTTTCCGGAATCGAGCAATGATTTTGTTCAGGCCAATCTTGCTAGGCTGTTTCGGAGATATAGCCATCCCCCTAGTGGATATAGAGGGGGTCCACAAAGGGCAAAAAAAACTCCGTGGAACCACATTTTTGTTTGTCTGCCAGAGCCAGATGCAGATTCGGTTCCAAAATCAGAGGAGTCCATTTTTTATGCATCATGTAGGATTGGCAAAAAAATTATACATTTTGAAGATAAACAAGGTGATCATGCCTATCTCACACAGCGGCTTCATGAAAACTTCCCTCCTCTTAGGCAAGCCGGCGGTTTTATGCTTGCCAGAAGTGACCACAGCAAGTGTTTATTCAGAATCCCCATTCCAGCTTCTGGGTACACCATCCCATTTCTGCGGCACCATGCAGATATAAAGCGGGCCCCCCTCTAAATTATCCCTTTACAGTGTGGGCTTACATTGATTCCCCCAACAATGGAGGTAAATACATTTTTCATGTTTAAGACTTTGAATGCTTGTTCTTAAGGACATTTAGTGTAAGTGTTGTATTCCATCTTACCTCATCTTTAGACACCCCCTGTGATGCAGAAGTGTCTAGGATGTGGAGATCTTGAATGCGCCTACAAGGATTAATTTTTCTTGGAACTTATTTGACTGGACTTGGCTTCTGTATTCATTGATTTCATTTCACCAAGGTTTTAGTACCATAAGGTAATATTTTTTTTTTGGAATATTTAACTAACTGATTTTTATTCATCTAATTTCTGTCTCTACAGTGATGATGAGTTGGCTGTGGCCATTTTTGAGTCACTTCAGGTTAGTCAGTCTGCCCTATCTATGGAGAAAATATTTGTAATTGCAGTCAGTTTCAAATTATGGTATTTTCCAGATATTGTTGTCCTACTTTGTGGCCTTTTACGAGTTCCTTTGTAAGAAATCTATAGCCTGCTTTCTTTTGGGTTTTTACTATCAGAAATGTGCTCCTGCTACATCACATAGTGTTTCCTTTAAAATTATTTCTCCACCAGTTACTGGAATTTCATTTGAAGTGTTTTCAAATAATTCAATTTTTTTATTTTTTATTTTATAATCTTTTAAAGTGATAGTCTGGATCTTAATGCTAAATGTAAAAAAAAATAATTGGATTTACATATCAACTTGCTAGAAAGAACCAAAAGTGCTTTACAGTAAAGTTAAACAACAAACATAAAAAACTAAAAAGACAAAGTAACTGTCCATTTGCGACACTCTATATAAAATGGGTAATCCTTTAATTCAACAATTTTCAGGAGTCACATACAAACGAGGTGCCATGTATTGAGGCTTCAGGAGTCCAGATAGCAGAGTAAGTAGACATACTGGGTGAACCCCTATGCTTCACTATCTGTGTGATGTAGGATGGTACAGTTTCTATAAATGACCTTTATTTGTAAACCTTGCCATTGTGCTTTATGATTTCCTTGACTCCATTTTCACTTATTGACCCTATGTGTAGCTTACTGAATTCGGCCACCCTCTGGTTTTTCTGTCCTTTGGTCTGTTCATCACAACTTTTTCTTTGAATTTGATATCTGCTAAGTTATTTGTTTGTATTTTGCAGGTCGCTGGTGTATTCCAGAGATGAAAGCTTTGAAATAGAGGGGACAGAGTCTGTGAATGAGTAAGTTGTATAAACAAAATATTACATAACCGCTGTGATGGCTATTTTTTAGATGAGAAGATGTGGTGGAATAATATTAACTTTATTTTTATTTTTTTATTAAATAAGGTACTGTGTTCATTGAGTCATAATTAAATGTTAATATTTGTTTCATGAAAAGTGCAGGATAAAAGTGTGATGGGGAATGTGTTATTACAATCTAAACATTGGACTTTCTTACAGAGAGGTAGTTCTGGTCACAGAGGAAGAACCAATCAGTGGGTGAGTAGAGGTTGCTAGTGATCATTTCTAAACTGTAAAAGCTAATCTGGCTATATTCCACTTTCAGTATGTCAAAAATAACTTTTTTTTTAGATTCATCTCTTGCCAGTTTTGTGTTTTGTTATTGGTTTATTTCACTGAACTTATTTTTTCCTCCTAAACAGACAAGATGTGACTATACTCCTAAAACAGATAAGTGCACAGCTGGTCTAGATTCATCTCTTGCCAGTTTTGTGTTTTGTTATTGGTTTATTTCACTGAACTTATTTTTTCCTCCTAAACAGACAAGATGTGACTATACTCCTAAAACAGATAAGTGCACAGCTGGTCCCTGGGCCTGCTCCGCCATCAAGCAACATAATGGTGATGAGAGACAGTGTTTTGGATAGTGCCTTCAGGGCTTTTCGTAGGCAAAGATTTTCTCCTTCACATCGCCTAAACATCACCTTTATAGACTGTGATGGGATAGGGGAAGGATCTGTGGATGATGGTGGACCCAGCAGAGAATTTCTGAGACTGTTGCTTGTTTCGATCAGAGATAGCCAATATTTCAGTGGCCCAGATCATGGAAAGAACCTGTCTTTGGTGGCACGTGGTAAGCAATATAAACAGTTATATAAATGGTGAATGGCAAAGTTAACCTTGGTCATGATATTGATGTGTTTAAACACTCATACACCTAAGAATACATAAACTAAAAAGATTGAAATGTGCATTAGTGGATTTTGTTTTGCAGGAGTAGAAAATGGTGATTATAGGCTTCTTGGGAAGATGATCAGTGTGGCCCTTATCCATGGAGGAATCAGACCATCGTTTTTCTCAAGCCGCCTGTACTCCTCCTTAGTATCTCATCCTACACAGCCTGTTCATCTGGATGAGTTGGATGACTATGAACTTAGAGAGAGGCTGCAAAAGGTGAATCTCAAGTTTGCAAGACACACAAGCTCAACGGCCTGTTAAACGTCTCTGTCCTAATCTATTAAACCAAACCACAAAACTGCCCATTGATGGGTTTCTATCCTCTCATCCTGTTGGAAGCAAAGGAAGATAACAAAAGTAGTTGATTAAGTAAAATAATAGAATTTTAGTCCACATAAATTGTCCTCTTTTATATATATATATATATACAGTATATATATATATTAGGGCTGGGCGGTATATCGAAAATTTAACGACATTGAAATGTATGACTGTTACCGCCGTCATTTTGCCCATGTCGGTAAATTCGATATGTAAAAAAAAAAATAGATGTGTTTTAGTTTAGCAGTGCTCCTGTCCCTTTGAGAAATGAGTGTTTCCTTGAGTCACATTACTATGCACAGTCATGTGACATCCAGAGCAGAGATTCGCTGCTAACACAGTTGCTGTGTAGCTTCATTTAGTTAGAGTTTAGACTATTCTACCGACTGTTTTTCAGAAAAATTTGACTAGTGACAAATAGTGACTTTTTATGGTGTTATTGGATACTTAGACTCTAAAGTGGAGCACGTATGTTTGTTAATGCAGCAAAAGAGCTGCTGCTGAATCAGAGCGTTTCTAGCCCAACAACTCTGCATGCACAGGTCCTGTTCAGGCGGAGCAAAGATTAATCCCACTGTGTTGCTGTTTGAAGCCGTCGCCTATTAACACCTGCGCTCCGATTATAAAATATTTTCTAAAATAAACAACTGCTCACTGAACATTGAGTGGGAATCAAACATTAAATTATAGCCTGTTCAAAGCCGTTCAATAGCAAGAAGCCATCATATTTTAAAGAACATTAAGCTCATTTGGCCACTCAACTTAAAGTGAACTAACTCTATGATACAGGATGGTAAAGCTGCTACTTGACTTTTCATTCATTCTGTTGTAAAGGTTTAAAATTTGGGAAGTAGAAATTTAGAAAATTATATATCTTTTCAATTGCTATAGTGAATTAAAAATCTGGAATATTGAAGAATATCAATTGAAATTTCATTGGCACTTACAAAAAATTATAAAAGAACTGAATTGGGAGAAAAGCATATTGTATCAGCCCTACAAACTGGCAACTTTATTTTAAACTAATAGTATTGATTGTGAATCGATTCTTAATCAAGAATACGTTCTGAATCGAATCGTCACTCCCCGAATAATCACATGATCACAGCACTGTTTTCCTCTTACTCACCAGTCTTGCATGGTATAGTGATGCGGGATACAGGGGAGAGATGCTTTCCCCTTCACAAACTTTCTCCATGGTTAAACACGGAGAACGACAAGTACCAGGGGGGAAAAAAGCAATCTGTGACAGTAGCTTAAAGTCCTTCAAGTCAGCTGTTGCTCTTCTTCATGCACTGATATCCTACCAAAGCAGGCAGATTTTGAGATTGTATTAAAAGAAATTGTAGGAGAAAAGGAAATATCTGAAAGGTCCATTTTCAGGGGTTCAACACTTTGTCTCAGCCTGAGCATGACTCAGGAAACTGTTCTCCTCCAGTGGTGGCCGATGCTGGGGTTTCTCGATGGTGATTCTCTCTGTCTGAAACTCAAATGCTGGAGAGAGAAAAAAAATCCCCTGTTCACTCTGGGAACGTTGGGTTATTGATGCTGTTGACAGAAAACCTTTTCTTTCTAGAAGGGCGAGCCTGAAGTATGGATCTGCATTTTCTTGTGTTTAAAGATGGCCAGCCATATACATGAGCATATACATATACATGTATGCTCATGCTTCAACTACTGTTGTGTCTAAATTGCAAGGTTAATCAAAACGCTCCTAACATTTGAAGAGTCACACATTTTAGGGTAGAGTAGGTGAAGGGCCCCTTTACTGACTATAATACTTATGTCATGTTCCCTAGATTTGTTAACTAATTTAAGTAAATTGGCATAACAATGAAATCTTGCTGTATGTTAATGTTAATTGCATATATAAACTATTGATTACATGCAAAGTGGCATCTGTTGTTTTGAAAAAAAATTAAAAAAGGCCTTGCTTCCTGCACTCAACCCTATAAATATGAATGGAGTCATTTCAAAAAGCACCACTTGAGTGTACATTCCTTCATTAATGAATTTTATTTGGTTTTTCTTTTTTTTCTGTTTGACACCAAGATCCTGGACGCAGAAACCTTAACAGAGGCTCAACAGGCACTCATTGAAGCCTCTGGGGCTTTAAGTCTGCTTGGGTGCTCACAAGTCATACACAGTCTGGATCAAAGAAGACTGGTTGTGGATGAAGCTGCAAGGGCCTACGTCGAGGGGCGGACAAAAGCTGCCAAGGAACAGTTAGTATAGATTGGATGTTTTTGATGTCTTGCTTTTGTATTTATTTTTTAATTCACAAATTCTAAATATTCATGTGAGAAAATTAGGATACCCTATGAAAGTCTATATATTTTAAAATATACTTTGCCATTATCGTGGGTTTAAACTCTTATTAACTGTACACGATCTCTGTTAAGATAATTCTCCGGTACTCAAACCGGAAGTGGGAAGGGGACCCGACTCCCCCAGCGGAATCCTTTAGGATAGAACTCAGAGACAAACAGATGCAAATGATATTAGGGGAATAAACACAATCATACGACAGAAATCTGCTTAGAAGCATTTTACATCTCTAAGATAGGCTTTCCCAAGGGAGTCGCATCTTTGAAAAGGTTCAGCCTCCTTATATTACAAACAGACACATACAAAATCACATGACTTAGACACTCCCAGTATTTTCAAAGTTAAACTTGTTGACCCATTTTCCACATACACATTGAATGGTCGTACAAGACTCATAGGTTTCCAAGACCTTGAACAGTCAATTTGAGTTATGCTTGTTTATATGCCAGCACACCGTTAGTGACTTCTTTCTTTGTGAAATCCTCCCTCTAGGAGTACGTTTTTATGGGAGTCACTGAACTAAACCATCTTATTTTGAAACAGTCCTGCCCATTTATCAAATCCTTCTGAACAGTCCTGGTACTGGCCTGGTACCATATACAATGCACCTCTGTTAAGAGCAAACTTGTAGAATGAAGCAGATTTATGAAAATACCCATATCATGTTTACCTAAATATATATAAAACATTTAATACATAAAATGGTATATAAAATGTGAGGATCCTAAAATATTCAACACCATACATATATTTAATACCAATGTTGGTGATACTGAGGGATACAAATAATATAACTACACAACTAAAAAATAAGAAGCCTTTTTAAAAATTAATGCAACATGTTCTTGCATCATTATCTCCAGTTGTTCCACAGTCGTCCCTAGAACAGAACCAGCCTTCTGTATCAGATTATTGAGCCGTTTTAAGTCCCTGGCTCTGATGCTGTTACCCCAACAGATGATGGTCGAAGAGATAACACGCTCCACCACAGACTTGTAGAAGATGTGCAGCATCTTGCTGCAAATCTTGAAGGACCTCAGCTTCCTCAAAAAGTACAGTCTGCTCTGTCCCTTTTTGTAGACCGCTTTACTGTTGATTCTCCAGTCCAGTCTGTTGTCCAGGTGAACTCCGAGGTATTTGTACTCCTCCACCACCTCCACTTCTTCTCCCATGATGGAGACAGTCGTTGACTTGTCTCTGTTTCTTCTGAAATCTACAATCATCTCCTTTGATTTGTTCACATTCAAGGTAAGATGATTGTTTCCACACCATGCCACAAAGCTTCTCACCAGCTCTCTGTATTCAGCTTCTTCACCATCTCTGATACACCCAACAATTGCAGAGTCGTCTGAGTATTTCTGCAGATGACATATTATCCCACTTAAAATGGATAAAAACACACACAGGTGTATTATGGCAGGTGCACATAATCAGTATATTTTTAACAAACTTTTTAAAAGAGTCTTGCCCTATTTAAACCTCAGACCTATTTTTGTTCGATCCTGATTGTTGAAATGTTGAAGAGGGCGCCATGGTGAAATCTAAAGAGCTGTGTGATGCTCTAAGAAAGAAGATTGTGGCCACTTATAAGTCTAGTAAGGGATTTAAAAAGATCTAAAAAGAATTTAATGTCAGCCTTTCCACCATCCAGAAAATTGTTTACGAGTGGAGGACATTCAAAAGAACTGCCGCCATGCCCAAGTCTGGCCGTCTAAGCAAATTCACCTCCAGAGTAGACTGCAATATTCCCAAAGAGATAATCAAAAATACCAAGATATCCTCACAGGAACTACAGTAGGATCTAGATACTGATGATGTGAAAGTTCATGACTCTACTATCAAAAAGAAACTACAAAAAAGACTTTCACGGGAGGTGTGCAAGTAGGAAACCTTTGCTCTCTAAAAACAATATAATTGCCAGACTGAAGTTTGCCAGACGAACATCGACAAAGACGAAGACTTCTGGAATAATGTTGTTTGGACAGTCTTAAATATAATTTATAGACACTGGAACAGTAGATGCGTTTGGCAAATACAGCCTTTACCAACATTAAAGCATGGAGGTGGCAGTATCCTAGTTTGTGCATGCTTTGCTTCAGCGGGACCTAGCCACCTCACCGTCATAGAATCCATCATGAATTCTACTGTGTATCAGAGGGTGCTAATAAAGAGCTGATTATTTAATGTGGTGTCTAATTTTCTCACATGACTAGATTTTATTGGGTTTTGCATAATACAGTTTGTTCATACCTCAAGCAGGAAATGTTCTGCTTATTTGGCCAAGTTATGTCAGCTGACTTTTATTTATTGAAAGAAATTGTTTATGTCAGTGTTGCTGTTAACTAGCTGGACAAAACATGGTCAACATGTAGAAACACATACAGTATGTCCATACATACTTAGGTAATTACAGTACCTATAAGTATTCACTTACATTAGAGATTTTAACCTACTAGCTTTTATAAGTTAATAATGATCAGCCAAATGTGGCTTTGTGTACTGGAAAAAGTAATATTTTAAAGTCAAAGCAAAAACGTGTTTATAATTTTTGCTTGTCGATCTAAGCTGCAGCTAACTGTACCAGCCCTGTCATAGTGGTGGCAATGAGCTTTGTACAGTCATCCAATCCATCTGAAACTTTTCTGGGATTGAAGTCTGTGGGTTGACTGGTCCTGCCCAGAACATCAACCTTGTTTTCTTCAAGCCCTTTCTGTTTAGTTTGAGGCTTCAAGTTGTCTTGCTTGATTGTTGTCTGGCAGATGGAACTAAATTGTCCTTTTAGATTTGTCAATATTTTTGCTGCATTCATTTTACCTTACTTTTACAATCCTTTCAGGGCCTGCTAGTAAGATGCATCCCAACAGCATGATGCTGCCATCACCAGGCACTAGCCTTGGTTTGAGTGTTTACCAGCATCTTTCTCATAGCAACCATTTCACAATGGTTTGACTAGTTAAAAACCCAGTCTTTTCCTTCTCAAGTGCTGATGCCTTTAACTCATTTTGTAATTGTGACTGAGACCTATTCACACAGTTTTTGGTTAAAGCGACAGGTGTATCAACTAAATAGAATGACTTGAAGGAGTTAACAAATCATGCAAGCACTGTTTTTGTTACCACATTCAATTGTGAAGATTTTTTGTAAATTAGTTTTCAGTTGACATTAAAGTTTTTTTGTTTGCTCTTTCTAAAACTAAAGAAAAATTGTTCATGATCTATCTTTAAAGGGGAAAACATTAAAGGGGGTGACTTCTTTATAGGTGCTGTAATTTGAGCAATCTAACAATGGACTAAAATACTGTATTTATTTCTTAGAGTTCATTGTTTGTCTTTTTCCCAGGTTCATGGATGGATTGCAGACCTTGGGTGTCTCAAGCGCAATCGAAGCCCATCATGAACTTATGAGGCCACTTTTTGTTGGGGGACTAAAACCAGCCAGCCTCTAAGATCTGCAGGAGCTATTCATTTTCAGCCTTTCTCCACAAGGGAGTAATCAACGGAGGATGGAGAACCAGACAAAAATCTTCTGGAATGATTGGCTGATTGAAGTAGATGGTATCTGATCGATAATTTACTGTATAAAAAAATGAAAAAGTTTAAATCCACAATACTACACAGAGTTGTTCACAGTTGTATTGCTGAATAGAGATTAGTGATTATCATTACTGAGGTCATGAGATTAAAAACACTTTGAGATGAATTATTCATGAGCTGTAATATATTTTTAATTTCATCTAATAATTGCTGAGAAATGCCCTTGTCTTGAGGTATATTTAAATTTATTACAGTATTGTGGTCGATCAAAAGCGATACATGTACTATATTTTTACCCAAAGAAAGCGAAAGTAAGTGAGTTTCCTGCGATGTACTGGCAACCTGTCGAGGGCGTACACCAGTCCTGCCGTAACCCTTCAAGAATAAGCAGAACAGATCATGGCTAAATGACATAATTTATTGTATTTAAGAGATACCTTCTACTTTGAGCATGTGTAACTCATTCGTGTTCTGGACTCGTAGGTAAATATCTGCTCTGAGTCCCACTAGGTTAAAACGACATGTCGTATTGGTATTTCTTTTTTTAAAGCAAAGGCTTGCCATACTGCTTGACCTGGGTGTCAGTTGGAGCCCCAGCATGCGGTCATTACTGGTTGCCTGCTGTGAGATCGGAAAGCGCCCCCAAGCAACGTTACATGCGTCACCCAAAAGTTTCCAATAACCCCTTAGAAGTTGAGAGATTTGTTTTTAGTGGCTGTTTTTTTACTTAATTTTAATTTTCTTTAATTAACGGGATCTTAAAACTAGGCAACACTGACTGCAACTCAAAAATCCTCACCTTGCCCTCTCCACTATGATGGTCATCTAATGATGATCTTCCAGCCAATCAGTATCCACTTCAGGGTTGTGGTTAAACAGTAAGAACTCCAGCACGAGAGGCCCAGTGAATTTTATTTAAAGGCAACACGCATGCAGAAACAATCAAATAATTCATTAAAAATTAGATTAAAAATTTATTGGATGAATTTTAATAAATGTATTATTTCAACAAAAAAATATTATACAGTTTATTCCAGTAATGAAGTTTATCAAAATTTCAAATTTAGGTCTGTTTGGATTGTTTTATTTATTTTTTTTAATTCTCATGTCTTTCAGAAGGAGCACGGCCCCTGGATCTCGGACAGATCCTGATATTTGCAGCTGGTGTGGACTCCATTCCAACACTGGGGTTTTCTTCCACCCCAGTAATCGAGTTTTTACACACCCAGGATGGGAACCGCAGGGTCTTTCCAGAAGCCAATACCTGTGAGGTGATCCTGCGGTTGCCGATTCACCCCAACTACAGTCTTTTTGTTGAATACATGGAATCTGGTATCTTGCAGTCCCCCACGTTTGGATTCGTCTGAGGGTTTAGGTAAGGAGAATCAGAACAAATTTGTATATTTAAAACTGACAAGTAGGGTGATAGTAAGAATATGAAAGAAACTAAAAAAGAGAAGGATCAAAGAACTTTAAAAAATCCAAAAGCTTTATTTAATGCCACATTTGAAGGTTTGAAAAGCAGGCTTTATATTGATTTTTATGGTTAATGTGTTTTAATTTCTTACAGGCGCTGTTTCCATCTTTTTCTCTCCTGTTCATCTCCAGTTCTGATGTTCATCTTCCCTACAAGTGTTCTGTAGGGTAGAGTTAATTTTGGGACACTGGCCAAAACACAAGTTAAGTGTTATTCTGGAGAGCTGTAATTATGTTTTTTTTTCTCAACTGTGAACAGCCCATAACTTCCTTTTGAATAAATGCTCCTTCAAACGTTGTTTTGTTTTTTTCCAATCACCTGTCATCACTGTTTCTTGCAATATTTAGGTTTTTCCTATGGGAAATATATATATGTGTGTGTGTGTGGTGTACCTATTTATATATATATATGTATGTATAACTATATCTGTTAGTAACATCTATGAGGCTGAAGTTGGCTTGTAAATTGCTGTATCCATTTTGTCACCAAAATAAATGCTTCCACTTCTTTAAAAACAGTGCAATTATTTGAATATCAATGTATAAGAAGAGAATGGTCCAACTTAAACTACTGCTTTACTTACAGCAGTTTGAAACTTGTATAAAAGCTTATAAAATTGTTTAATGTTAACAAACAACTTTGCTTCCGTTTTTCACAAATAAAATAAAAGCAAATAATAAATATAGCAATAGATAACAATTACTTAATTTTTACCATTCACTGAATGAGGTAGCCTATAGCTGGAGCTCAATTCTTAATTATGACATTCAGTACTACATAGGCCTACAGATCCAAGTAGACCAATGCCCCATAAGTTTCTTTTTTTTTTGGGGGGGGGGGACTACAGTACACCCATTCTCACAATCTCACACAGATTCTGGTTAGACCTTTGGTCAAAAGGATAGACCTAATAAATTTTGTAGATCCAACAAAAGGAAACAATTTACCAATATAATATGGATTAAATGGCATTAATAATGAGACAAAACTAACATGTGAAAGACTTATTTTGAAATACCAGTTCTCAAACCGGAAGTGCTGGGTTGAATTTTTTTTTTTTTTTTTTGCTGGGTTGAATTTTTACCGGCCTCTGATAAATAGGTAAGGCAGGATTTCGCACTGAGCTAATGGGTTGTAACATACATAAAGATAAATTTCTGCTGTAATGTCAAACACACAAAGATGGACACAGGTATATGCTCAGAAAATAATGAAACTGGGAAATGACACAGACAACAGATGAAGACTACAGTCTGTAACAACGCGAGAAACGACAGTTTACAACAGCAGAGGAAACGACAGTTTCTAACAGCAAGGGAAACGACAGTTTCTAACAGCAAGGGAAACGACAGGTTACAACAGCAAGTGAAACGACAGTTTCTAACAGCAAGGGAAACGACAGGTTACAACAGCAAGGGAAACGACAGGTTACAACAGCAAGGGAAACGACAGTTTCTAAGGACAGAATGACATAAGACAGCAATTACATGATTAAATTAAAACGAATAGGCTAAAGGTTTGGTCAAATTAGTCATTTACATAGGTAATGTAGTAGTCAAATGTAAATTTGTAAGGGCAGAAGTACTGTTGCCAGATACATAGACGCTCTCAAATGCAAACTTTCATTTAACTTTCATGTTGAATTGGCATGTGCAGTGTGCGTATGAACATAGACAAACATTTTTGGCACATTTGGAACCCCATACACATAACCTTTTTTTTTTTTTTTTTTTTTTTTTTTTTTTTTTTTTTGTTTTTTGAGTGGCCGGTGTCGATCAGACAGATGGTTGCATCGGTATGTTGAGCACACTACCAACACCTCATCTGACAAACAGGCGTAGAGGAGACGGAGGGGGATGTAACACTGAGGCACCAGTTTTTGTAGAAACGGAATGGGGCCTTGGGGGCATTCTTGTAACTATAACTCTTATAACTGTTGTTCGTAAAGAAGATTGAACGAATCCGACCAGTAGACCTTGATTTCTTTTTTGTATTTTTAAAGCAGAGTTTTGCATGCTCTAACCATGTTTTTTTTTTCTTTTCTTCTTCTTCCTCTAAAATAGACAGAACCTTTCTTTCTAAACCACAAATCCTTCCAGAAACCATATTTTTTAAAAACAGTAGGATTTGTTCTCCTCATTATTCACTCTGTTTAACCATTTCTTTATCCTTCTTTTTTGAGAACAACATAACATAAATGCTTTGTAAAGAAGGCTCTCTATAATTCTACTTTCTCTGCAGAGGTGCGTAGCAAATCATTTTTTGAGGTTAGAGAAAGTCTAATTCTATGTTTTAATTTAAGTGTCAAGTAGAGAATCGTGCGCACACTGAGGAAGTGCGCTTTTCAAAATAAACCACATAGAAATGTTTTTTTTTTCACCATAGATAACACACAGAAAGTAGTTGATTTAGTATTTAAAACCCTAAAGGGATGCGTTTAAAGTTATTTTCAAAGTTGTTTTTAAAGGTATTAATAGTTCAATCATCATGCATTGGGAGATGTGTTTAAAGTTGCTTAAACTTTAGAGTTTAAACAAAGTTTAATTATCATGCATTGGGGAAATTTAGTATTTAGAGTCTATTGTATAGAATAAAATAGACGCGCTATGAGGAATTTGTTTACAATTGTCATGCATTGTGGAACTTTTGCTTAAAGTTAAGATTAAAAAATAAAACATGCTATATGTAGGGAATTTGTTTAAAGTTACTTAGAGTTTAGAAATTTTATTTTAAAGATAGATGGGTTGTCACCTTTTTTAGGCCGATCACAGATGAATCACAACACCGTCCGACTGGCTCTGTCTCTTTTCTAAAAGAAAAGAGTCCCGATGGTTCTTTTTCTCTATTTAAAAGCAGAAAACCCTCGACTCCACCTTTCCTAGCAAAACCACGCCTCAATACCAGTTTGACGAGCGTTTGACATAAAGTTTTTGCCCTGTGGGTGAACCCTAACCCCCCTTCCTCCTCTGGAAGTCCCCCTCCCTCTCCCCCATGTTAACCCCCCCTCATGCTGACCTTTGACCCCCCCTTCCTCCTCCGGAAGCCCCCCCTCTCCACTTTGACCACCCCACGCTGACCTTTGACCCGATCCATCAAATCTCACATTCCTGAGTGACACAATATGGTGCTATATTCTCTAAAATTTGGTTGAATCCCCCCAGATAAAACAAAAAGAGAGTGAAATTACCGCACTTTAGAGCTTGATCCCTCACTTTGGCATTTTATATTTGATAGGCAGCAGCTCTGTGGCCTTCCTAATTATTATTTTTTTCCTGCAGGGGTTTATTGGCATCTACAAATGCCTTGCATAATTTTGCATAGTTCGCTAAAGTCTGTTTTTCTTTGAAGAGGGGCAGCTCTCAAAAGTCTGCCCCCTCTGTGGCCATCAAGACATCTGCAATGAGCGCAGTCCCTGCAATGGTATATCTGTCCACTCTGAGTTCTTCACAGGTGTTGGTCATGCTGCGGTTTCGCCTGAAGACTTTTAGGACCGGTTTGTAGCAGTGGACAACATCCTCTGGGCTCAGAACTACAAAACAGATCATCAAAAGAAAATACAGATTAACACTGTGTAATAATTCCAAATATATTTATAATCCTGACATGAACTGAAGATCAGGGGTTAAACCAGTCATCTTGTGTCTGCAGTGCACTACTCTTCTTCACTCCATGTTTAAATTGATACATTTGTGGATACTGTCTACGTAGCTGTTTCGCAATAGGGCTGGCCTTGACTCTGGTAGATATAAACTATAAGATTGTGTTAGGGGTGAGGGGAGCATTATGCCACATCAAAAGAAAAAAAAATCAATACATCATAGCATGCTACACTGAAATTATGATGGAAATGTGACTGCAGTGTCACAATAAAAAATGCTTCCACTAACATGAACATCTTCCGTATACCTAGTTAGGACCATATCACAGGAGTCTTAAAGCTCTATTCAGAAGTGATTAGCTACCAGGTCATCTAGCTCCAATGTAATGTAATCAAAAATAAATACAACAAATTAAACTTTTCCCTTCAAAGTATAAAATGGGGTGTATTTACCAAATTTCCAAACATTTAAATAAATAAATAGTGCATAATATTGCTGAAATGTAATGTAAACAACAGTGCTGTTTGTCTGCGTTGTTGCAGAAGCAACAGAAATGTGAGCCATCTTTTTCCAGTCTGAAGTCCCATGTCTTTTGTGTTTCTTCTTTCACTTCCTCTTCCGATCCTCATAGGAGTCTTCTGACTCAGCAGAGTCAGAGGAAACCCTCATTTTGCGTTCCCCTTAAATTTAGAAAAATAAAATGTTAGAAGTTAGCAAATCTATGAGTATGAGTCTGAGTTCTCTTTATTATCATTATTATTTTCATTTATAACATTAAAAGAACAGCAGCATCAGGAAAGCAGACAAAACAGATAAGGGGGCCTGGGGTACAGTACTTAAAAATGTGACTTCATGTCAGCCCACCATAACAATGTAAATATTTTTCTGATTTTGGTGTAGTTGATTCTAAAAATATTTTGTGGTCCTCACAGTCTAAAAAATGTTTCTCTCGCCTGTAGTGCTGCATGCATGGCAGACGTATTGCGGCAACCGTACCTCGTAGAGACTCGCAGCTGGCGTGGTGAATTCGGTTGAAAAGGTACAATGGTTGGAGTTGCAGAGATACGTCAGCCATGCATCTAGAGAGATAGCGGACAGCGGGGGTTTGGCAATTTCAAGTCACTGACTAAACACTCTTTCAGTGATTGCTGTCAGAATATAGAGCCATTTAAAACTTATTTTAACAAGAAACCCTTGCTGGATCAAGACTCCTTTAGATTGTATTACCACAGCAGAGTTCTCCTCTGTTGTGGTGTTATGCTTTCTGTTGGTTTTGCGTGTGTTCGGCATGACTACAAGGGGTAAAGGAAATAAATTAAATTAAGATACATTTTTAAGAAAGTAAAGAAAAACACTTGTAAACATTGTCAAGAGAATTTCATAAAAAAACCTCCACTTCTGTATGAATAGAAAATTCTCAGCTATGATAAAAAAAGTCTCTCTGAGAAGTCATAGGCTTAATGTATCTCTCGAATGTAATAATATTCATAAATAATAGTCTTCTATCAAATTAGGGGTGCTTAAGGGGGTTCCAGCATGGGGGTCCCCAACAAAATTAGTTAATAATTAGTTAATATAGCATTAAAATTAGTTGAAACACTAACACAGCTAAATTGGAATATTTTCTATACATTTTAACAACAAAGGTCTTGTATGGGGGTCACTGGCACAAACATATTATTTTAAATACTTTACTTATTTTCATGATTTTGTGCTATTAAATTATTGTCTGTAAAATGATCAAATTGATGAATAAAGTGGAGAGGACAAATAGTTAAGGTGCTGCTATGTATTCTCCAATAAACTACATTCAGCCTCTAATCTTTTAAGAAGCATGACATGAAGCCTATGTGTCAAAGCTGTCATATTATCATACTGTTGATACTCAGTTTTGTAGCGATAGCCTTCATGTTATCATTTAGAAATTCAAAGCTTTTCATCATGTCCTGTTTAGAAGATGCTATTATATTGTTTACATTTCACAGAATTGAATCTTATTATGGTGGATTTTACCTCAGGTAACATCGCCTGAATATTTGATTTCATGTCAATACCTCACTGATCATATGGCTTGTAATGTGCCAGCTATAAACCAATGTGAATACAGACAGCTGATAAACGTAGGGAAGCTAAAGATAGACTGACAGCTCAGGACAATATAAGTGGAGTGTATGCAAATTTATGGACTGACTCACACGGTTCGACCATCACACACATCAGACAAATTCCGGTGTTAAACGTGAACATACCACACCAGACATGTACTGAGAATTTTATGTGAGAGTGGAGTTTGTCTTTCTCACCTGCAACAAGCAAACCATCGACCCTCGCCTCCACTGCAGAGCGCGTGGTGACATCATCTCTCTCGGTCTGTCTCTCTATATACAGTGAATGGCCTCGACTCTCCCTGTCTTTCTCTCTCTTCCTCACAAAGTTAATCAAGACTCTAAGAAGTACAATTTATCAAAAAAGTTCAAGTAAATTGATAAACATGGGGGTCGCATGTCTTTCTTACCAAGGTGGAGGTATTGCAGAAGTTCCGTAGGTGGTTGTCCGACTCCAACTTGCGTCCAAGTTTTTCTCCCCCGTGCCCTCTCATGTTGTTCCTTGTGCTATGTATCATTCGTCATTACGTATGCTCCATTGAATGCCTGCGGCGCGAAGAGTGCAACTTCCTCGCAGATGCTAGTCTGTGCAGTTTGAGACCGACCACTCTGGAAAGCTTAATATGACTTTGATAAGAAGATTACACGAGAGGACAGCGCAAGGACGTAAACAGTTGATAGGATGGCTCCAGGAGGAGAGGCTATTGGCAAAGAAAAAAAGATGCCCTGTTTGCAACAACAAATGAAATTCAAAAGGACGAACACAACCAAGGGCGGCTATTGATGGTAAGGGATGAGCATCATTGCCACACATTATTATTATTATTATTATTATTATTATTATTATTATTATTATTATTATTATTACTATAAATTGAAGTTAATGGAGAGTTGCAGGTATTTTCCCCCTAAAAATGACCATATAGACAATCTAATGTTCTATCATAATGTATGTTACTCTTTCTAAAAATTATTTAAGGTGCATATCCTACTATGTTGCTGGAATGATTGAAATACTTTTTTTACAAGACTGTAAGAATAGAACACATAATACAGAAAATATAGTTTAATAATTAATGTTAACCTCTTCAGTTCTAGTCATGTTAAGGTTAGGACAATGTTTAGACCTTTATGCAAAATCTTTGCAAAATACCCACTTTGAAAACCTGTGCTCTAGAATACTTTCTGGATTAACCCATAAAGTTTCTAAATATATCAAGTCAAAAGAATAGCAAAAAAAGTACGACAAAATGAAAAAATAGAAAATTTAGCAAAAAGTCAAAATTTTTAGCAAAATAAATTAAAGTAAAAAAAATTCTCCCGGTCTCACATGTCATTATCATAATGGATGGAAATTATGCACATGTTGGTTGCTCTCTTTCTCCCTCTCACTTCAATTCAAATGGCTTTTTAGGTATTATGTAACACTGCATATTTTAACAAGTTAAACAATTATGTGTTATGCTCTCTCTCAAGATGCATAAATGTGTCTTGCTACATAATAACAATACTGATTAAATCAACATTGGCTTTTTTTTCCATCTTAGTCAACTGCATTTTATCTTTAAGACTAGTCCAATCAGGCTGATCTGATACTGTACATGCAGATACCACATGTACACAGTGTGTTTTAATATAAATAGCCAAATACATACATACATATTGCATAGTCAATCAAAAAATCCAAGAAATCACACATGTTCATCCATCCCAACATGCACATGGGTGCATGTTGGGATGGATGGCTATCTGATGCACCAAAAAAAAAAAACTATAATCACCCCTCACTGACTCCAAAACTATCCCATCCTTGTTGCTAATACATAGTTGTCCTCTTTTTTGGGGTCAGCTTTTCACAGGGTTTGAGGAGAAGACATGTGGATATGCTAGAGGATGGAGTATGTGGGAGCAACAAATCACTGACTAGGGTGACTACACTTCTACGTGAAATTTGCTGTGCAGCAGTCAGACGACTGGAGAGAAGAAGAAAACTGCGAATTGGAGGGAGAAGGGCTTTCGTAGCGATAGATGAGAGCAAGTTCAGACACAAAAGAAAGTTAAGCTTGTATTTTGTTCATAAAATGTCCATTTCTGTTTTGTGTTGTACCGTGCAGTATTAAGTAGCTGTTTAAACACGGACGGTAGCTTTTAAAGAAATTAAAGGGATAGTCCACTCAAAAACATCTACAATCTATAAAAGGCTAAAGTTGGGGGTGAGACGAAATCTCACTAAATTAATACGTTGTGAGGGATTAAATATATATATATACATTTAGGGGATAACTTTGGACCCACTATCTAAAATCTGGCTAGCATGTCAAAAAACATTAATTACTGCATAAAGTTGCTGAAACAAACAATGTTTTTGTGCAAGCCTGGTCTTTAAAGTTTTCTTCCCTCCTCTTTGGCTCTTCCTGAGGTTTCTTCCACTTTTTACCCTGGTACAAGGGTTTTTTGTGGGCAAGGTTTTCCTCACTCGAACCAAGGGTCTAAGGACAGAGGGTGTCACTCACTGTACAGATTGTGAAGCCCTCCAAGGCAAAATGTATTTTGCGACTTTGGGCTATACAAATAAAATTGTTTTGATCTGAAGAAAACACTAGCAGGTGCTGAAGTGTGTGAGATGGAAATTATTTATTTTAATGAAAGTATAAAAAATTGTCCCTTGATGATGATCGTTATTTAATGGGCATTCTGGGATTTCTAGGAAGGTTTTTTTGACCACTGGTAAATTTCTATACTGCCTTGATCCTCACAATTCCATTGCACATTCCATTGTACAATGACAATAAAGACACCTTACCATTACCATATCTATGTCTCAAACAATGCCATGCGGGGATAATGAATTTCGAATCCTTGAAAGGTCCTTAAAATTGATGTAGGTTTGGGAAATGGTGTCTACATTGAAAAATCTGACTAGATATATGTTTTTATTAAAAAGTAAAAGTGTTGGTTCATGGGCTAGCCCTATGAATTGGTCATATGCCAGGCAGTATTAAAATGATCATGGAGGTTGCTCAACAACCACCAAAGTAATTGAGACTTTAACATTCTCAAATGATGCATTTAACTTGGACTGCCTTTAAGCATGACTTTTGTTTATTTTCAGTATGGACTTGGACTTTGATATGGGCTGTTAGGTCCCGGTATGAACGGTGTCAGAGTCTGGGTCGCATTGCCGGCAGTAAGTCGGACTCATTTCCAGTGAGAGCTGGACTCCGCCAAGGTTTCCCTTTGTCAACGGTCCTGTTCATAACGTTAATGGACAGGATTTCTAGGCGCAGCCAAGGCGTGGAGGGGATCCGTTTTGGTGACCTCAGGATCGGGTCTCTGCTTTTCGCAGATGATGTGGTCTTGTTGTCTTCATCTGAATGTGATCTACAGCTCTACTTGGAGCGGTTCGCAGCCGAGTGTGAAGCGGCTGGGATGAGGATCAGCACCTCGAAATCCGAGACCATGGTCTCAAGCCGGAAAAGGGTAGAGTGCCTTCTCCGGGTCGGGGATGAGGTCCTTCCTCAAGTGGAGGAGTTTAGGTATCTGGGGGTCTTGTTCACGAATGAGGGAAAAATGGAGCAGGAGATCGATGGACGGATTGGTGAGGCATCTGCTGTTATGCGGGCGCTGTACCGGTCTGTTGTGGTGAAAAGAGAGCTGAGCGCAAAAGCTAGCAAGCCCACCTTCTGTCCCGCTATTTTCCCACTGATGTACAAATACTTTTCGGGTAACAACATAATGTGTTTATTTAGAGGACATCTGCAGGAGAAAGTGGAAGAGCCTCAGGGACACATACTCCAAGGAGAAGAGGAGTGGGTCAGCAGCTGGACTAGCGTGGAAATGGATGTTATCCGTGGTCCTGGATTTTCTGGACCCCTTCTTCATTCTCGGGAGACCAGCAGCAACATGGTGCAGACCGCGGAGAACATCCTCCCCAAGGACCAGGGACAGCCCGACGAGGTAGCAGGGGAGACCAGTCAGAAGGTATGTTTACAATGAACTAATGTAGGCAGTTCATTTATGCATGTTGTCAGAAAAGTATATATGCTATTGTTTATTTTTTTATTTTTTATTATTTTTATTTTTTATTTTTTTTTAAACAAAAAAAACAAACTGTACAGAAGCAAACCAATAGTTCGGATCTGGTAGAATAAACAAAGAATTACACATTCACTACACACAAGCATTGATTAATGAACATAATACAAATGTTTCTGGTAAGCTCCTGTGAACAACTAACTAATGATGATAACCTCAGCTTAAGATATGTCCGTCCTCACCTATGTCCCCACACCTATGTGTGTGCGAGCATGCAGGTCTGAATAAGGTTTCCCCATGCAAGTGATTGATAGCTGGTGTAAGGAACCGTCAATCCGTCCTACAGGAATCGGCACAGACATGGAGGAGGCAAGAGATGTATGCATCAAGGGTCCCACAGAGTACAGAGTCCACAGGCGGATCAGCGCAGGGTCAATCACCCATGGGGAGTGACGGGGAGGGAAGAAGATGCATCAGGCCAGAGAGCAGCCAAACATCCAACCTGACAGGTAGACATAGACAGACAGAGACACTCATACGTACCCTCCCTCTCATGTGTACACATTCTTACAAATACAGGACATACGAAAAAAGGACGCTATACCCTCATTCATACCCCCCATACGTACACTATACTCCATACTCCCAGGCCCAGGGACAGACGCCCCAGTAGAGAACCCTGCCCCTGCACCCAGGAGACAGACCCCTTTGCCCACCAGGACGGGGACAAGTAGACCGCCAAGGCCCCCACACCGGCAAGAGCAGCCCACCAGCCCAGGACCCCGACCAGACGGCGTGATGTTCTATCCGGGCTCCGACCCCTGATGGTCCAACGAACAGGGGTGTGGAAAGACCCCCCAGCCTCTCTCCCCCAGCTCAATGTGGTGTTGTTGCGTGTTGTTCTAATGTGCACTTAAAACAGAGGGGGGGGACATGGGAATACTGCCGGGTACCCCCATCTCCCCCCCCGGGCCCTCAGTGTCTAGATGCGTTTAACCAGTGGGTGCCGGCACCACAGGCGAGGCCCCCACAACGGGGGGGCCTCGCCTGTGGCGCCACACCGCCAGGTCCCTACATGTGCGTTCCCTGTAAATGTTGCAAGTGTAGTGTCTAAATTGCTCAATAAAATCGGGACCCAGGCCGCCACCGGGTAGCAAAGACGGAAGCTCCGTCCCGCACCCCAGTGACGTGCCCACGTCCCAAGGCCTTGTGAATGGTATTGTTTATTAATAAACAGTATACAGCGGTCCCGCTATTCATCCTTCACTGCCTCACTTTTTTTCATTGTTTTATTGCACAGTGCAACTTTCAACAATGCGCATTGCATTCTGCATCCTGCTTGATTGGAGGCAATTACAAATATCTGTCGTGTCTCCTGCACTTGCCAAATTGATCATGTTTGGTTTTGATAACCTTCATGTCCAATTGAAAAAAAAAGCACAAAAATACCCATAAGTATGACCCACATTCGGAAATAGACACCTGCACCGGGAAGGAAAAAGGCGAACCAAAGTGGCCCGTTGACGAAGAAAAAACTTGGCATAATAATAATTTTATGTTTTAAAATCTGCAAAGGTTTGCACTTTGATCATCTTAAAAGTTGTGAGAACTGTGTGTTAGGGGTGGGCGGTATGGCAAAATTTTCATATCACGGTATTTTGAAAAAACATAGCGGTATTACGGTATTTAACAGTATTTTTTTTCCATACAAGACTGTTCATCCATCCATTTTCTGAACCGCTTATTCCTCAAGGGGTCGCGACGGGGCTGGTGCCTATCTCCAGCTGTCCGGGCGAGAGGCGGGGTACACCCTGGACAACAAGACCGTTCATATCCACATTATCTTATAAGAATGAAGAATATGAAAATGTGCTTCAAATGGCCCATTTTACTGCCATATGGACTGCATCATATTGTTTTTTCCAGACACAGGTGCATTTAACACAATTCAGCCTGAATTACTTTGTCAGAAACTCCTGAAAACACAGGTGGAGGCCTCAACAATCAGCTGGATCAATGACTACCTGACAAACAGACCACAGTTCGTGAGACTGAAGGATTGTATGTCAAACCAGCTGACCAGCAGCACAGGAGCACCACAAGGGACTGTACTCTCACCATTCCTTTTCACTCTGTACACCTCAGACTTCCAGTATAAGACAGAGACCTGTCATCTGCAGAAATACTCAGACGACTCTGCAAATGCCGGGTGTATAAGAGATGCTGAAGAAGATGAATACATAGAGCTGGTGAGAAGCTTTGTGGCATGGTGTGGAGACAATCATCTTACCTTGAATGTGAACAAAACAAAGGAGATGATAGTAGATTTCAGAAGAAACAGAGACAAGTCAAAGACTGTCTCCATCATGGGAGAAGAAGTGGAGGTGGTTGAGAAGTACAAATACCTCGGAGTTCTCATGGACAATAGACTGGACTGAAGAATCAACAGTGAAGCCGTCTACAAAAACGGACAGAGCAGACTGTACTTTCTGAGGAAGCTGAGGTCCTTCAAGATTTGCAGCAAGATGCTGCAAATCTTCTACAAGTCTGTGGTGGAGAGTGTCATCTCTTCGTCCATCATCTGTTGGGGTAGCAGCATCAGAGCCAGGGACTTAAAACGGCTCAATCACCTAATACAGAAGGCTGGTTCTGTTATGGGGACGACTGTGGAACAACTGGAGATAATGATGCAAAGAAGGATTCTTCATAAAATTAAAAAGATCATGGACAACCCTGAGCATCCTCTCCATGAGACAGTCCTACCGCAACAGAGTATCTCCAGTCGGAGGCTTCTTCAGTTTCGCTGCAACACAGACCGCTACAGGAAATCCTTTCTCCCCACAGCCATCATGGTCTACAACAATTCCTTGAAAAATTAATTAATGAGCTACAACAACAATTAATTTCCCTCTGGGATCAATAAAGTATTTTTGAATTGAATTACCTCATCAGTAACTTAACATTACTTAAGCATTTCGTGGCCCCTGAAATAAAGTAAAAAACCTCATAATGACTATTGAATCATTATGTCACCAGTAACTAAAGCTTTTTGTGCCCCCTGAAGTAAAGTAAAAACCTCACAATGAATATTGAATCATTACCTCATCGGTAACTCACCTTTACTTAAGCTTTTGTAGCCCCTGAAGTAAAGTAAAAACCTCATAATTACTCATGAATCATTACCTCACCAGTAACGTATCATTATTTAAGCCTTTTGTGGCCCCTGAAGTAAAGTAATAACCTCACAATAACTACTGAATCATTACCTCATCAGTAACTTACCATTACTTAAGCTTTTTGTGGCGCGTAAAGTAAAAACTTCGAAAGGACTAATGAACCATTACCTCAGCAGTAACTTACTATTACATAAGCTTCTTGTGGCCCCTAAAGTAAAAACCTCATGATGAAAAATGAATCATTATCTAGTTAGTAAGTTACTACTACTTAACCTTTTTGTGGCCCCTGCAGTAAGAACCTCACGATGACAAATGAATCATTATCTAGTCAGTAACTTACCACTACTTAAGTTTTTTGTGACCCCTTAATATAGTCAAAAAATAGTGCTTTTAATATTGACCTGAATGAACAAACATCTAATAAGAGACATTTTCAGTCATTTAGCTCACCTAAATGAACACCTGAATGGAGATAAAAAACAAAAACATTTTCACTTAAAATATTTACTGTTATTTGGCTCACCAGAATGAACCAAGAACTATTAATAATAATAGCTTCATCTAAAAGATTAACTAGTATTTAGCTGAAAAAATATGAAAATATGTTGTGTATACAAAAGAAAAATTGAAGCTTTTTTCTTATGAACAAAACAAATTACAGCTTTTGAAACACAAGAACACCTGAACACAAGATAACATAACTAAAGCAATAACTATACTTTTTAAAAATATTTTTTATATTTTTTCCTGGGGAATAGTTTTAGCAATTCCCCCTCCTCCTTCATCCTGTTCACTTTGTCCTGTAATCCAAGGCATTCTATCTTTTCTTTACAATGCTTGGTGAAAGACGGCAAAGTCTCCTCCTTGTCCATTGATGCCCGGAGGTCCTTATACGCCTCCTCGTCCACTGCCTTTAATTTAGCAATTTCAGCAGTGTCAGCAATCCAAACCCAGACGGTCTCGGAGGATGACCGCTTATGCTGAGCCTGGTTCTGCTGGAGGTTTCTTCCTGTTAAAAGGGAGTTTTTCCTCTCCACTGTCGCTTCATGCTTGCTCAGTGTGAGGGATTGCTGAGAAGTCACGACGCAATCTTCTGTGGTTCTCTAATTATTCCTAAATTAAACATTGTATTGTAATAACTCTTCTTTTAAAGTGCCTTGAAATGACATCTGTTGTGAAATGGCGCTATATAAATAAACTGAATTGAATTGGCATATCAAGGTGTTGATAAGGTAGCATCAATATTGCACAGGTGTGCCTTACAGTGTGTCCACACTGAAAGCGATAGGAGCGACTATGAAGCGCGACACACGCCTAGCTGTTCGCGTGCACATTTGCACCTAGAAGCATGTACAACGCGAACGGGTTGCGCTTGAAAACATCGCGCCTGAAGCGGAAATACGTAACTTCTGGGAGGAAATAGTGCCAGATGGTAGTTTGCAAGATGGCAGCTGTTGATCTAGAGTTTGAAGAGAGAGTCTCCCTTCTATATTTACTGTGGAGAGCAGAGCAGCGGTGTAGGGGACGTCCTCGCCGTACCTGGGTCCATCACGTCCGACAGAAGCGTGAGCAGTTTGGTGAGTTTCACCATTTGCTCCAGGAGCTGCGTCTGGATGACGGCCGCTTTCACCGGTACCACCGTCTGTCCCTCGTCCATTTCGAAGGTCTTCTTTCCCGCTTGGGTGCAAGCATCGCCCGCCTAGACACCAAGTACAGGCGCTCAATCCCACCTGCAGAGCGCCTGTCCATCTGCCTGCGGTTAGTAAAAGTATTTAATACCTTAATCCTTCATTGATGTTTGTGCTAATATATGCTAAGCTATTAGTTTATACACTGATAACATTGATTAGCTATGCTATCATTGAATGCTATTGGTGGTTGATAGCCAGCTATGATATGGAAATGATTGTTTAGAATATTTCTAGTCATACTCAAAATGTCTATCTCATCAAGTCCTGAATTAATTGGATTTATGCTTTGTTATCAGTGTTTGCAATGATAGCAATGAAGCAATGATGCTTTCTGTGGTTTCTGATGTCAACCTGTGGTTTGAGGACCACTGTTGGTATTGTTTGCAGTGATACTCAGAAGGGTTATCTTTTAAATTACTTATTTTGTTTTATTTAGACTCGTTTAATTCTGGTATAGAACAAGTTAAATATTTGTGTTTAATCCCTGCAGCTTTCAGACTCTATTACCAGCCTTTTTAAAACGGAGCTAGATAAAATTGTATAATTTTTCACAAATATTAATGATGTAAGAAAGCAAAGGGCTACATGTGAACATCCAAATCCTTATTTATATTAATCTCTCACTTAATTCCTACCTGATTTACATGTTTAGGAATTCTGAGTGATTGCCACACTGTAATGGTTAAAGCTAGTAACAATTAAATTATGATATGGTAAAGTTAAAACTATGGATGCACCGATGGTAATGGTATAGATGCCGATACTGTTGTTATGTGCTGGATTGTTTAGTTAACTGATGCCATGAACTGATACTACTTTTTCCACTTATAATTTTACTTTTGCTGTCATTTGTTTGTTAATATTTTCTTTTCTTTCGAATTCACGATAATTTGTTGTAACAACCAGAGAAGGAAAAAAAAATCTTCCAAATAAGTAAACTTTTATGCGATAGAAGTATCGCCATTGGTACTCAATACTGGCAAGTACTCCGATCCAAGTATTTTTTTCATATCAGATTGAAAAAAAGTGGTATTTTTGCCAAACTAGTGCCTTTTCCTCAAGCAGTTTATGTAATTCAGTACAGTACGGATTGGTATTGGTTGAGTATCAGCAGATTATGCACTTCAGATATCTGTATTGGTATCGGTAACAAAAAACATGGATCTGTGCATCCCTAGTTAAAAGAAAACAGAACTGACTGTTTTATATCTAATAGAATTATGTATTATTCGTAAAAATTTTAAAAAGTTTTATGTAAAATGTCTGTGGTGTAATTTAAATCTGACATCACTGAAATTTTTTGCAATTTGAATAATGTATTTTTTAATTGCATTACACAATACAGGTTCCTGGCCACTGGGGACTCCTTTAGGACCATCGCGCCCAGCTTCCGAGTTGGTGTCTCCACGGTGTGCCAGATCGTCCCTCAGGTAGCGACGGCCATATGGGAGTGTCTAGTGGACGACTTCATGGCTGTACCTTCCACAGAAGACTGGCGGTCCATCGCAGAGGGATTCCAGGAGCGGTGGAACTTCCCTCTCTGATGTGGAGCTCTGGATGGGAAGCATGTCCAGCTGAAGGCACCCCCCAACTCAGGATCCATGTTCCACAACTACAAGGGAACTTTTTCTATTGTTCTCCTTGCGGTTGTGGATTCAAGGTATTGTTTCCGGGTCATCGATGTTGGTGGGTACGGGAGAACCAGCGACGGTGGTATTCTGGCCAACTCCACCTTTGGTCAAGCTCTTCGGGATGGGATGCTCCATGTGCCTCCTGACCAGCCTCTACCTGGTGGAGAAGACCGTGGAGCCCAGCCCTATGTCTTTGTGGCTGACGAGGCGTTCCCACTGCGGCGTGAGCTCATGAGGCCTTTCCCTGGACGTCTCCTACCGTTACAGATGAGGATCTACAACTATCGCCTCTCGAGGGCTCGTCTGGTAGTGGAGTGTGCCTTTGGCATCCTCTCCTCACAGTGGAGATGTATCGGCGCTCCATGGAGCTTCGTCCTGAAGTAGCAGAGAAATGTGTGAAGGCGACATGTGTTCTTCACAATTTTCTCCGCCATTCAGATGATAGAGGGGCACCTGCTGTGAGGGGCCTGGCACCTGCTGTGAGGGGCCTGGCACCTGCTGTGAGGGGCCTGGCACCTGCTGTGGTAGACCGGATGCAATGCCTGGGTCGTGTAGCGGCCAACAATTCCTCCAGAGAGGCTTTCCTGGTGAGGGAGAAGTTCATGGACCACTTCTCAGCGGAGGGAGCTTTGTCTTGGCAGCCAAAATAGCAGAGATGAAGTCCCAGTGACTTTCCCGAAACGGCTCTTTTAAGAGCCACCCACAAACCTCTAATCTTAATAAATGGATCTTGCCTCATAAATAAACTGACCTCTCTTGATTCTTTTAAATTGTTCTTCACTATGTTCTTATGTAGTAGTATATTTTTTCATTAGTCGAAGATCTAAAAAATTCTGTCAAGTTGTGTGACAATATTTGCTGTATAATAAATACAACTGAGACATTAGTTATTACACAAATTTATTTTCAATGAAATAATCAAACAGAAAAACATATGTATAAAATATAACTATTTACAAAAGAGACAGGAATAAAAAGGACCCAGCTTTAGGTGGAAGAGCCTCAGGGAGAAGGAGGAGGAAAAAAGAACATTGTTTCTGCCCTGGAGAGCCTGCTGCCTCATATTTTCTGTAAAACTACTGATTGCTCGGGTCCACTGTTTCCAAATTTGGCACAGCTGTGCTGTTTTCAAAAACTAATTTATAAATTTGAAATTTGACGAGCTCTCTCGTCTGAGGCGGCATGCTCTCCAGAGCAGGAGCAAGGCTGAGGAGGAAAAGCTCCATCGCAGACTGCCGTGGCCTCTTCAGGGACTCCAGGATGGCCAGCTCCACCGCCGATGGACCAACTTGGGACCCGTCCCTCGTCCGCTTCGGAGCTCTCCTCCTCTGTGGGCCTGTAAAACAAAGCACAAAACAACACAAAGTAATGAGATGGCTGCTACAAGATCATAATTTATTTATTGACTATAATCAGATTGGTTGTCGATATTTAGTAAAGGTAATCACAAGGGAATTCAAGAGAATAAAAAGCTATAAGTGCTTGGTGTACATCTGTTGCTACACCTGTGGGTGCAGCAGCAGGAGCAGAGGGACCAGGGACTGGGGAGCCAGGAGAAGCAACAACGGATGAGTCTACTGCAGAATCTGTTAAGACGATATTAAATATTAGCAGTTCGAAAACAATATTCATAGAAAAATTACAGACAGTGGTCCCTCAGTTATTGCAGCAGGAGTTCTTAGAGTAACTAGCACCTGCCACACACTTTATACACTTTTTTTCCCCGACATATATTAACGTTACTGTTTTGTCAAGTTTTAAACCTGCCAAAGTGCAAACCTTTGCAGCCCTTGAAACGTAGAGGTATTATTATGCCGCGTTTTTCTTCATCAGCACACCACTTTTGTGCGCCTTTTTCCTTCCTGGTGAAGGTGTCTTTTTCCGAATGTGGTAGCTATATTTTGTACGTTTTTTTTCGATCGGACGTGAAGGTTATTGTTAAAGCAACAATGATAAATTTGGCAAGCGCAGGAGAAATGACATGGAGGTTGACTCCAATCAATCAGGATGCAGAATGGAATATGCATTGTTGAAAGTTGTACTGTGCAATTAAAAAAAATCGAAAAAGCGAGGCATTGAAGGATAAATAGCGGGACCACTGTATACGGTTTATTAATAAACATATACTTATATGAAAACATGCATAAATTAACTGCCGATATTAATTCATACTAAACATACCTTCTGGGTGGGACTCCCCTGCTGTCTCTTCGGGCTGTCCCTGGTCCTCGAGGAGGATGTTCTCTGCGGTCCGCACCATGTTGCTGGTGTTCTCCCGCGGGGTGAGGAAGGGGTCCAGAAACCCCAGGACCGCGGAGAACTTCCATTTCCTCCCTGATCCTGCTGCTGACCCACTCCTCTTCTCCTTCTCCATCCTCTTCTCCTTGGAGTAGGTTTCCCTGAGGCTCTTCCACTTTCTCCTGCAGATCACCTCTGAATAAACACATAATCTTGTTTGTGGAAAAGAATTTGTACATCACTGGGAAAATAGCGGGACAGAAGGCGGGCTTGCTAGCTTTTGCCCTGCTTTGCCGGGTAAGTGAAAACAAAAAAAGTGGATGCACTTACCGGGTTGCCCGATCTCTTCACTTATCGTCCTCCAAGCCAGGTCCTTTTTATTCCTGTCCCTGTATAGAAAACAACTGCTGTCATAAAGCTCCGGGCGGTTCGCTACGCCGTTGATGAGCCTCTCCTTCATGTTGAATGAATGGCTTTGGCTGCACCTGCCCTTTTGAACTCGGTCAGAGCATCACGTCACCAGGCTCCTGATTGGTTGTCGCGGTGTGACTTGAAGCGGGAGTTCAGATTTTTCCAACTCGAGCGGTGGGCGCGATAAACGCGAATGCACAAAATGCACCACATAAAATGCAGCGCGAATTTTCCATCGCATCTGTCGTGCGAATTGTTCGCACTAATCAGGCAGAAAAGCTTTTTCGCGACGCAAATCTGCTTCTGAAGTGTTGCGGGACACCAAGTCGTGCTTCATCGCGCTCCTCCATTGATTTTACATGTAAACCTGAAGCTCTAGTCGCTCCTATCGCGTTTGGTCTGGACACACTGTTTGACTGGCCAAAACAACCGGACACACTGATATGTGCAGTTTTGTTTTCGCGTCGGGAGGATGGGAGGTGTACCCTCCATTTGCCACACGCAGTAAAGGACATCTCTGTCTCAGTTAATCAGGTTTTTTCGATTGTGGCCTGTTAAATGTTGTCTGTTCCTCTTTAATGGCTGTGGGAAATTGCTGAATATAAGCAGGAACTGGAACACTTTGTTGTATACTCCGATCCAGAGCATCCTAAATATGCTCAACGAGTGACATGTTTGGTGAGTATGGCGATCATTCAAGAATTGGGATGTTTTCAGCTTCCAGGAATTGTGTACAGATCTTTGCAATATGTGGCCTGCATTATCATGCTACAACAAAAGGTGATGGTTATGGAGGAATGGCACAACAATCAGCCTCAGGATCTCATTATGGTAACTGTGCACTCATAACGCCATTAATAAAATGCACTTTGTTCATTATCCATAACATATACCTGCCCATACCTCCACCGCCACTATTCGCAACTTGACCCACGATGTTGATTTCATCTCTATGTTCCCTCTGCTCCAAAAACTTGATTTCACCTTGAACTTTCTTAAATTAAGCAGTTTTATCTATAAAAATTGATGATAATTTGATATCAGCAAGTACTTTGCTTTTAAAGATAAATTGGCAATAAACTCACAATAAACAAACCAATAAATTAATACATAAATGATTAAATAAACAAAATTATAAAGAAGTCTGGAAATAAATGTGAAAATCACGACATAATTGAATACATAATACTATAACAATCTCTATATTTGGAAACAAATAAATAAATGTGTTTTTTTAATTATTTATTTCAAAATTTATTCATCAAGTTCTCTATTTTAAATTTTGGAAGGGGAGTCCACAACAGTCTAGTTACAAAGAAAGAGCAGGAAAGAAAATCAAGTGCCAATGTTTGATGCTGTGTATTAGAAGTGTTTATGGCCAGATGCTGTTTTATCTGCTCTCCTTCTGTTTTGGGCTGTCACACTATCAATTGAAATTGGTTGTACTCTAAAATGTAAAGTTACATTCAGACATGTTTACAATAACCTCCAGCAAAAGCATATGATGGAATCAGAAATTTGACAATCGTAGGGAATATGTTTTCATTTATGGAATACTTTTGATTCTTAGAACAGTATCTTAGCTTCTATATAATGTCATTTATTTATCGATTTTTCCTGGCATACCTGGTTATTTACCTCTTAGTCCGAAACTCCAGCGTCCTGAGAACAGAAATGGCAGCAAAACCCAGGGTGGGGAGGTTCAGAATATATTCCACGAAGGACACCTCTTCTGCCGTTTCCAACATAGCCTGATGAGCCTAAGGCTCAAATTAGATATTATTTTAGGTAATACTAAAGGGAAACAAAAAAAGGTATATACTAGGTCTACCCTAGTATTGGTCTCCATAACCAATACTAATATCAGAATCAGTGCGTCCCTAATTCTTGATTTACAGGGGGATCTTCAAAAGATTGCCAGCCTGCCTGTCCCATGCTGCTGTATGTGCATACCCTCCATTAATTTTCTTTTTCATAAGAAGTATACTTTTTAGGCTGTCTTGCAGTTAACTGTTCTTTGACAATGTAGCCGTTTTTAGATAGAAGTTCTGGAATATTTGCAGACAGTTCAATTTGGGCTTTAACCAGAGTAGTATTTTTCAAACACACTACTCTTTACCGGAACATTGTTTTTTGGCTTTTTTCACAAAGCAAACAATGTACCAGAGGATCCTCTCTGCTTAATACATTCATCTTGAGTTCTGTTACTAGGTCTTCATCTATAAAAATACCAGTAAAGGGTATCTCGACAAAGTCCGGAAGATTGGTTTCAGACTCAAAAGCAAAACAGACGAAGTCCAGAAAATTACAGATTTTCATGGCCTGTTTGAAAGGGGCCTATGACTACCGGTACTATGACTGTGATGCCTTTGTATTTAAAATAATATATTTTAGTTCATAGGTTGTTTAGAGGAGATAAAAATAAGTTAATGATTAATAAAGAGTTCTATGTTAAAAAGGGTTAAAAACGTTTTACTATTAAAATCAGATCAAAGTGAGACATATTTTATACAAGCAATCTTTGTTAGACGCAATGTAACGCAGTCGAGTAAGCACTCGTCATACAAAAGATCTTTGTTGTATTTTCCTCAGAGATGGCGTTGATTATGTTTCTTTTTAGTAAGAAGGCAGATTACGGCTCATTCTCACGCTTGGTGTGCTCTACACGTTCGAACCTTGGGAAACCTTGGTTTTTTGTACAAAAATGAATGCAATAAAGGAAGCAATCTTCCATGGATAAAGAAAAGCAAGCCTTGCCTGAATACCTCCTTTGTTCATTTTAATGTTTGCTGGCTCTCTAGCTTCACCTAGCTACGTGTAGTGAGGGCAGCACAATGACCTTAGACTTCACTTTGTCGAATTAGAATATCTGTTCTGTGTTTCTACACTCACAGAAATGAATCATGGTAGAGTTTATTTTTAAGCATATAAGTCTATTAGATTTTATTTAAATACTCAGATTTTTAAAATGTATGTATTAAAATTAATTATAATCTGTATAATTCTGTCAATTCTAAAACATATTAAATGTAATTACATAATGCATATTAACATGGTTTAAATAATCAAAGCTGTGAAACAAACAAGATTATTTTATTTAAAATGTATGTGATTGGTTTACATACAACTTGCCCGGAAGGGAAATCGGAAAACAGGAAATGACATCATTTTCTGCTGGACGCCATCTTCATGACACAGACTGTAGGGCCTCAGGCTTAATGGTGAGTCATCCAAGTGAATCCAAGTCATCCTTTGTTTACTTAGATCTATCTGTGTATTATTCATGCAATTTGTCTCATATTACATTAATATAAATTCATTGATGATCAAATTTACATATTTTGTGATGATTGTAAGCTATTTTATTTAGGCATGCTGTGTACCGGCGCTTGCTAGGTAACATATGTTGTTATGTAGCTAACATTTATTTATTGTTTGTTGTTTGTTGTGTTAGTGTACATACAACAATCACGTGATAATGTTTTTTTTTAGTGGTTATTAAGATAACTTTCCATCCCTGTTTCTGATTAAATAAGCTAAGCTGCATGAAGTTGTTAGAAAGAGCACATGGACTCTCAGCAAAATCGAAATTGCCGCTGGCGGTCACCGGAAGTGCCCTGCAAGCATGATCTGGTTTAAACTGCCCTAAAATTAAAACTATATTAGCTAGAGCGTTTGTTTTTTTTTAGTTTTTTTTTTTAGATGTACTTTATAATGACAATGAAGTTTCATTCCATTTCAGGTAAAAAAGAAGAAAAAGGACGAGGCCGTGATCAAGGAGAAAATGCAGTGTACCTTCTCCCTTAGGAGACAGGAAATTCTGCAGGAGCCAAAGATTCCAGAGTTTCTAAACAAGTGGCCAGCACTCTTTGACGTCAGTGAGGTAAGTGTGAATCGGAAGTTTAGCAACTCATGTATTCAATGTTACACATCTAGTAAATGGTCTGCACTTAAATGGCGCTTTTGTGCACCCAACCCCAAGTGCTTTACAATGGCTTTCTCTCAGGGCGCTTTCACATGGTACGGGAGTCCGTACTCCGTTACGGTATTTGGTCAAAATCCACTTATTTCGTACCATGTGAACACAGACTGTACCGTGCCAGAATACGGCCAGAGAGACCTGCCTTGGAGGTAGTATCCAAGTCCAGGTACGAGCGGCCACGGATCATGTGAACACAACCCGTACTCAAGACAATAGACGCGCTCCATGCGGAAATGACGACATCGCCGGCCGAAATTACAGAATCACCACGCGACCATACAAATACCAAAACAACGCGATTCAACCATCCCACAGCAACACAGCAGGTTACAAAACGGCGGGTTTACTACAACACTCACCCTGTAGATGGCTTTAGGTAGCAGCTGACCAGTAGACCAGTTTGTTTACATTCTAGGCTGTCGCTCGTTTTATGACGTCGGTACTTCTCACTCCCTTGTTTGTTGGAGAACTAAGACTTATTTGTATGCCGCCACCTGCTGTTTATTTGTAGTAAAAGACTGGATCCCAATACGGGCAGAGATCCGTGCCATGTGAACAGAAAAAATTAGCATTTTCTCTGGCCGTTTTCTGGTACGGCCACACATGTGAAAACGGCCTCATTCACCGAGTTCACACATTATCAATTCAATGCTGCTGTGCAGTGTGCTTTATCAAGGACAGTTTGACATGCGGACAGTCAGAGCTGGGATTCCAATCACTGAACTTCGGTCTATGAATGATCCCTCTACCAACTGAGCTACACCTGCCCCTGTTTAAGTCTGCATCCTGTCTGTGTTGTCTTTTACAGATCAACTTGGAGTTTATGCGGCTGACGACTGTACCTCTGACCTCCAAATTCCTTGGAGAACTGGACCGCCTCACTGACGACCTGATCAGGGTTTTCCATACCAAAGGTGGAGCTGCAGGAAGAAGTGTCAGAGCCGTGATGGCAAAGACTGATCATGTAAGTATTTTTTGGTATAACCTAATACACATATGGTTTGTTTGACTCAGCCATACGGGAAAACACTATTTGTTAACGACCAACAGCTTTCAAAATGACATGTGTATTGAACGGGCTCAGACCTGTGTGAGCTTTAACTGTGTGGGGTGAAAACATGTGAGTTCAGGATTGTCAAGGGAGGAAATGTCAGTGTCTTAGCTGGCTTCAGCACATGCGTGTTAGTGTGTCACTGACCTGACACTGACCAGCATGGAATCATGTAATGTTTGTTTCAGAGTGAAGACATCAATGTGAGGCGTGATTGTGTGCTGAGCTGTCTGAGCATCTACCTCAATGAAGACCTGGACACACTGCTCAAAGAATATGTGGTAAATATGTCATACTTCTGTCCTTTGTTCCAGATGTAATTAATTTCCCTCCAGGTGTGCCTTATAACATGTGGCGTTCATGAGAATGAGATGGACATTTGGTCACATTGACCTTGACCACCAATAGTTCATCATTGGGTCCAATGGGTTGTTTGTTTTGAATAAGAAATTCCCTCAAGGCAATGGTGTTAGTGCTGTCACTTGTAGGAAGTAAATCCACATAGTCCGGAGGAGCCTGAGGTCAAGGGTCGGGTCCTGGCACCTAAGCGCCTCCAATATGCCAATGACGACAATTCTGCCCCAAACAAGAAGGTGAGGACACGGAAACTTAATATTTCTCATAAAGCAGCAGTTAGTAATTGACACCTGTTCTGGAAATGTTATTTAGAAAAGACTTTTCAGATTATGTTAGTAGGTTTTGATTCTTGATTCTGATCAGCTTTATTTTTGTGTGGGGGGGTCTCTAGGATGCATGTTGTGGACTGTCTGCTTATGAACTCAAACGCCTTGAGAACATCAGAGAGAGGGAAGCCTTCTTGTCTTCCTTGAAGTTGTTGCAAGTAAGTGGACATGTTGACTGGAACTCTAAACAACAGAGGATGTAGTGCTGGGTGTTTTGACCAAAAATTTATATCAGTTGTTTGTTTTTTTTAAATCATATCGGTTTCACAGTATTTTACTTTTTTTTTTAAAGCACGACTGGGTGTTATCCTCATTTTTTAATAATTTAGAGAATAATTACTGCAGTAAATTAGCTTGAAATGACCTCTCACTGTCATGAGGAGGGAATATTGTAGAGAAACATTAATGTTCACATTAGTATTAGAAAATAGTGTGGCGAAAGCCAGACTAAGTTCAAGATTGATCTGACGGCGGAAAAGAAACCGCCGTCAGATCAGGCTGGCGAAAGCCAGACTAATAAAGGGAAGGAATGAGCATGCAGGACTGTTGCAGTAAACTACTGAATAATAAAATACTCTTTATTGTGCTAATTGTGCACATTAAAAAAATCATGTTGTTCTTTATCCATAAATAATATTGACACAAATAAACAGAATGGTGATAGTGTTTGTAATGTCATTCCACCGTTTGCTTTTCTTGTCGAAGTTCAACAGTGAGAGAACACACACATCACACATATAGCTTTATTGTGTGTTACCTTGTACCACAGTATAACTTCACACACACATAAAGCATGGGATTTTAAAAAGGTGTAAAAGTAGGGTTAAATGTGTTCATTCTCAACTTTTCTCTACAATGTAGTTTACAAAGATAACATTCCTGTCTTCCTCCTTAACCATAACTTGTAGTGAATTTAGGGCTGATATCCATGGAAAGGAATAATGGGACAATTATTGTTTTTCTCTGTAAAAAGGCAGCTGAGGATCTGAGGCAGCCAGTAAAGCCAAAGCCGGATGTCAAGAAGTAAGTTATAAAACAGTGTAGTAGTAAGGATACTTTGTTTTGGTTTGGCTGTTGGGACTGATTCTAATAGAGGGGGGTATTTTCAAGGTTTGATGGGTTAGGGGAGAGAAGGTCCTTTCTTCCCTACCTTTTGTATCAAAGAACAGTTTCTTATTTGGCTCTTTCAGATATTGGTTACTTAATAGAAAGTTTTCATTTACGTCACAGATCTCTGAATAAAATGGGTTCCTGGTCCTGTATTTTTATTTTTTTTACATTTGTTGTTTTGTTGACTCCATTTTTATTTTGGCAGATCAAAGGCTTCATTGAATAAAGTGCAGTCAGTTCTGTCTCCCCGGAAGTCATTGCATCAAGCACAGAACCGTACCCTCAGAGGAGGACTAACCTATAAGCATGTAAGTTACTATCTTATGTTTCATGTGCACCATTTAAAAATTCACTAAATTAAAGGATTAAGAGTATTACTTTTGGGGTGGTGTGTAGCTCAGTGGGTTGGGCGCCCACCCCATGTACAAAGGCTGTAGTTCCTCACCTGCAGCCGGTCCAGGTTTGATTCCCGGCCTGGGACCCTTTGCTGCGTTTCATTCCCTGCTCTCTCTGACCCCTTTCCTGTCAAGCAACTGTCATATAAAAGCCACTAGAGCCCAAAAAAACAAGCAAAAAAAAGAGTCAGACACAATATGCCATTCTTTACGGCACGGAGTACCCACAAACGGAAAAAAAAATAGCCTAAAGATTCTTTAGCGCGACCCTCATTGTGATTTAACAATGCTCAAACACCACTTTTTAATCGTATTTAAATAGTTGATGATCATTGAAAGTACAACTCCATTTATACATAATGTAACTTTTTAACTTTTGTTTTGTTTTTTCAGGTTTTTAGGGAGTCAATGATCTTCAGGTCATTGTGACCTTGAACTTGTGTCCATCTCATTCTCATGAACGCTATATCTACAGTGCCTTAAGGGGATTTCTTCAAATTAACATGCACTTGGCCTCAATGAGCTGCTTAGAATTTGGTGCTCAAAGGTCAAGGTTAGGGTGACACAGCTCAATGTTCTCTGTTCCCTCCATCTTTCAGGACATCGAATGCAGTGAGGCAGAGGCAGACATCGCAGGGACGACCATGGCAATTTACACCGTTCGTGCTGAGGGTGATGGTCCTGGTGGACAGTTTGCAGATATTGGTGTGGTCCTGGAAGGGGTCGAAGTGCTCCACAACCTGCAGAGCATCAACCATGCATGCGTGATGCTATATGGATTGATATACGCACTTAACCTAAGCTATCCAAAAAGCTTGAAAAACACATTTGAAGTTTACCAGAAGATCCTGATGGACCTAGAATCTTCCAAGCTTTCCCCCACAGTACGAGCACTGAAATTTAAATTGCTCAGGTGACTCTTTTTCTGGGGTGGGGCGGGGATGGAAGGATGAAGTACAGGAGGAGCATGGCCATATACGTTTGCAACCTGGAAGATTTTCAGAGTTTACATTTTCAAAGTTTACACTTTTAAAAAGTGTTTAATATTGTTGAGCCTGCAGAGTTTGTTCTAGATTTTATAAAAAGCAGGTCCTTTCAATATATCGTTGCAGTACATGCTTGATTCTAGAGTTATTGATACCCACACACTGACCAGCTTAAAAAGCAGCAGTATTGCTCCATAAGAGATGGTGTACACTTGGAGATGAGTTCAAGATTTGTTCCTGTCAGGTGATGACTTTAAACTTTGTTTAACTTTCCTTAACCTTGCTTCTGTTCAATTGAAGTTGGAAAATATTTGTCATGTTCCATGTACAGCAGTAGATGGCTTGTTTGAACAGCTACATATCTGCTGAGTACAGGTTTAATAAATTATCTGAATCAACAAGGTGGTCTGATATGCATCATTGAGATATTTTTGAATGGAAAATAGAAAAAAAGAATTAATCATAAAAATACATAAATCTAATGCCTTTTGATTGAATCTAAGCTTAATTGTTATGTAATTCAAACACATACACATTAATCATCTCAAATAGGTAACCTAATAGAAAAAACTATTTGTTAATCATAAAAATACATACATTTTATGTATTTTGATTGAATTCAAGCTTAATTAGTATGCATTTCAAACACATACAACTTATGAATCTTGAATAGGTGAACTAATTACTATATAATTCAAACAAATATACTTTATTTATTCTGAATACATAATCTGATTAATATGCATTTAAATTAAATAAATTGTATTAATACTCAATACATAAACCTGGTGAATATGTATTTCAAATGAATAGGCTTTATTACACTGATGCATATGCATCATGTAAAGTTTATTAGATAGGTTTATGTTCAAAATAGTAAAAAAATTAAATGGAACTTTGTCATGTAATTATATCACATAAATCTTAAAAGTTAGGGTTAAATATTTCTGTGAGTGTAGTAAGATCTATGATGAGTTTTTTTTTCAAAGAAACCAACATCCTGGTTGTACAATAACCAATGTACTTCTTGTATGTAAGTGTTTTGTTGTATTTGTATCTTTATATATGTATATACAAACAAACACATGCGCACACACATTAAAACATCACTGTATTCCTCATTAACTAATGGTTACTGGTTAAGCTGCGTAAAAAAATAATAAATCAATAAATAAAACTGAGGGCTAACAAATTGTAAATTGAAAGGCTGAATGCAGAGCCATAATGTCTTTTGAAGACATACACCATAATCACATACAAAACCCAGACTAATTACAAATATGTATCACTATTACTTCCTCATACCTTACCTCTCTTGGATTTCTTTGTTCTCTTCTTATGTTTGTTCTTTTTTGCTTTCTTTCCTTTACTGCCTTTTTTCCAAGACGTCTTCCTTTTTCTTGCACGTGTTTCATCAGAGGAGGAAGATGAGGAAGAACAGGATATTGGCTGCCTCCCGGCCATCGGGCGGTAGTAGCAAGGCTGGTGTATGTCGGCCTGGGGGGTCGGCCGCCTGGGGCTTCGGTCTGCTCACGGTTCCTGCCTCAGCACAGGGGCCCTTGGTGCGCTGGTGGTGCTTGGGGCCTCTCTTTTTGGCGGGGACCTAGAACAGGTGCTCTCCCTAACCGGGGTGCATTTGGACGGGGGGAGGGTGTACAGGGGGAGGGTGGGCTAAGCCTGGGGGTCTAGTGTCCTGTGTTTTGTTAGTAGTCTGAATGTTGGGACGGATTTAGGTCTTCCCCTGGGATGGGGGCGGGGGGATGGCCTGGGCCCCCATGGGGCTTGGTGGTGCCGCTCGGTCCTCGTGCATGCCTGGCTGGTCCTGGGTAGCTGGTGTGTCGGGCGGCCGCTGTTTCAGGCCGACGTCCTCCTTGGATTCACTGTGGCACCTCTTATGGGGGTGCCGGGGTTGCAAGGTAGGTTGTTGCCGTTCGGTGGGTCGGTGAGGACCATGCCTTGCACTCGGGCTTCCTGGGTTCCGCGGCCTGGTCGGTTCATTTGGTGAAGCTTTACAGCATTGGCTGGGCCCTTGGTCTCAGCGCTCTGCTTGGGGCAGGATCTGGACCCGGGGGCTGGTAGATCTGGAAGTCCAGGTGCTGGCTGGGCGCGGCCTGCGGAGGGCTTACATCCGCTGCGGCTTTTACTGTGGCTCTGTGTCGTGTGTGTGTCTGGGGGGGTCTGGGTTGTTGGCGGTCGGGATTGGTCCGGGGTGGCGTGTGTCGTCCGTTAGCCCGCTGCGGGTCACTCCTGCCTTGCGATGGCGGCAGGGAACCACTGTCGGCTAATCACTGGTTGGGCCCTGCTGGGGGGCGGGGCGCTCCTGGTCCCCGTGGCCTCCGGGTCCCGTTCCGGGGAAGCCCGGGCGTAGCCAGTCTCAGGCGGAGCCCGTGGGCTCATCCCTGCGATCTCCCAGGCCCCAGCATAAATCCACAGTAATCAATAATAAAGATTTTTCAAACATATATATCAGGTGGAGTATTATGGCAAAGCTGTAATGCTCTGCTTGGGAAAGTAAATCTGTTGGGCTTGTAGTTGATACTCAGACACCAATTCTGTGTGGCAAACTGCTAAAAACAGGACACGTTAAGAAAAAAAAAAAGAAGAGGATGTGGTGGAAGAGGATGACTGAGATTCTGTGTCAGAGATGTCATCTTTGGCATCTGTTTTAACAGTGCCCATGTTTTTGGTGCTAATAGCTAAAGCTTGAAAGAAAAAGAAAGAAAATATTTGATTAATACTTTTGTAATGTATAATGGTGTAGTTATATATATACAAACACATGCCATTTTTCTCAAACTGATAAACCAACGATGCAATTACGTAATAGCTCTGAATTCCAAGGGGAATAGTAGTAGCTCTGTAGCTATGAATAAGAAAACATTAAATGGTTAAATGAATTAGTTTTGTGACAGATAATGCCTTATTTAGAGGTAGCGCTTGACATGCCATTATATAAAATAGATATACCCTGATCACAACTCCAAATAAACTTCTACCGAAGGACTCCAAGTGGCACCAAACTTGTCTGGGTGAGCAAATTAACTTAATGCATGCCAAAAAAAAGGTCCAGTGTGCATAAAAGACAAAACTTCACCTTTAAAGCCTTGTTTAGTTTCATCCAAATATGAGAGCTCAGTGCGTAATTTGGGAAAAACTGTTACTTTTTAAGTAATGAATCGTAGCGTCTCTGCAAGAAAAGTCTGTAAGAGTTTGGTGCATTTCTGCACCCAATCCAGCTCATCATGCATGGCAAGACAAACAGTGAGCAACATTCGTTAACTACACTGCTCGACAGTACAGAAGTTGTTGCTGTTTTAGCAGTTGCAACCAAGCGTTTGGTGAGGATGATCCCTGACGTTATAAAAGCTTAATGGGAAGAAAGGACAACAACCGTGAACTAGAGGGTTGCTTTATTATTCTCTCTCCCGCACTTCACTTAGAGCAGTCAAGTTTTCTCACTCACATACATAAGCTTCCGTCTTCACAATAAAAGCATTACGGAGCACATCCTGGCCGACCGCACTTATCAAAATAAAAGGTCTCATAAAAGTGGCTTATACTAAGCAATGATTACGTTATCATGTATTTGGTCAGATATTTGGTTATGCATGACGGTGGAGAATGTGTTAAGGCCAGTTGTGCTACTTGTTTCTATGTTGATTTATGCTAAATCTGTCCTTAAAGAAATTTGATAAATCAAAGCCATTTAAAGCACTTTTTTATTCTATTATTTGAAATTTCAACAGCTGTAGAATATATGAAGTGGGAGCATGTTGTGATGTTTTGATTTAGATTTTAATCTTAATTTGTTATGTTTCTAATAGCTCAGATCACTTTTGAGTAGGGTTGGGCATCGTTTGCATTTTAACGATTCCGATTCTCACTATCGATTCCTGTTCTAAATGGTTCTCAATTCCACAGCTTTGAGGTGCAGGTGTCATGCTGCCCTAATCACCCACTCTCCTCATTGTCACCTGCACCTGTCTCGTCCTGTCTGAACCTCCTCACCTCCTATTGTTTGCACCGGTGTTACCTGAGTGTCTTCCCCTGTTCCTCCTTATTTAAGATCCAGCGAGCACTTCAGTCCTCACTGGATCATTGTTGTGTACTGTGTGTATATGGTCTCGCCTTATGTTGCTGCACGTTCAATAAAATATCCCCTCAACTGGAACTCTGGTTCTGCGCCTGGGTCCTTCGTCCTCCTTGCAGCACAAAGTCATTTGAAAAAGCCTTTACAAAGGCCATTTTTATTTGTTCTGTGAATCTGGCAATAAAATTAAACCTGAACTCTTATTGTAACTGAAGTCAGGGGTACATAAAGTAGCTACCAGAGGGAGGAGTTCCGGTTCTGAGAGGATGGTAGCCTAAACCTGTAGCTCCCCAAAGGTTTTATAAATTAACCCCCAAAAACTCGATTTTATCAATCCTGGTGGGTATTTATTTAAAGGAATGAGAAGAGGGGTTACTACTAGAAGTGGACTAAGCATGGCTCTGGCCGAAGATGACCCAGACTCGAGGCACAACCGAAATAACTCTCCGGAGCTAAACCCACGTGAGGAAGATAGCGCCGAAGCTAGCCTGAATAGTATCCTCCACGAAATCCGAGAATTCAGAAGAGACAACAAGGCGCAACTCTCCGACATAAAACAGGAGTTAAAGAGAGCAAACGACAGACTGGACAAAGTAGAAATGAGGGTGGATGAAACGGAGTCCGTGCTTCAAGTAACATCATCGTTAGTCAAGCGGCTAACACAGCGCCAGGCTAACCTGGAAGCGAGGCTGATTGACCAGGAGGCTCGAGCGCGGAGAGAAAACCTGCGGATTTATGGAGTACCCGAAGACAGTGAGGGCACCGACATGGCTGGCTTTCTGGATAACTTACTGAAGACTTCACTCGACCTGCCGCGTGACAGAGACCTCAAAACTGAACGGGCCCACCGGGCTCTGGCTCCTAAGCCCACTGGCCCACAGGCAAAACCTCGCTCTATAGTGGTCAAGTTCGGCAGCTGGCGGATTAAAGAAGAGGTGATAAAGAGAACATGGCAGAAGAAGAAGGTGTTCTACGATAATATTCGCTTCTCCGTCGACCACGACTTCCCCCCTGAGGTGCTAAAGAAACGCAACGAATACGCCGAAGCCAAAAGGATGCTGAAGGAAAAAAGAATTAAATTTCAGACGCCATATCCTGCGAAGATGCGGATTTTTTATGAGGATGGCACCCGGCTTTTCCAGAATTCTGCAGAGGCTACGAGGGACATGTCGTCGCGAGGGTTTCCAGTCACGGTGGTGAAGACCCCCTCTACTCCGGATCAAGAGGAGATTCAGCTCCTCTCCACCTGGGAGGTGGCGAGGAGACGGGGAGACAAGGTCGGGAGTCAGGAGTCTGCCGTTGCGGTCGGAAGCGCACAGGGGAAACACCAACACCCCCACTTTAAAGAAAGACTTAAGGAGTTCAGAAGACAATCTGCCCAAGATACGACGGATCATTGATGGATCTTGTCTCCGCAAGTACCAGATAAGTTTTATTGGAAACATGTAGCCTGCACCTCATGTAGCTTGTTTTTCTTGTGCAGAAATCTGCCATGACAATTTTTGTTTCTCCACATATGATCTGTCTACACTTCTATTTTTTATGGCTTAACCATATGAACGGGACTTATTGGGTATGCCATCCTCAATCTGTTTATTTTACACTATTATTTATTTTTATTTGGACTCTGGCCGAATTGTGGCCACATCTCAGGGCCCCACAACTGCGACGTGGGACGCTCCCTTATGAGGGCTTTGACTTTACAAGGTCCCGCAAGGCTTCTTTGAAGCAAGCCTCAACATCGGAAGCAACTGTTCTGAACTGCTCCGGTTATGTTCTGTTTCAGACTGTTCTATTCTGTTTTTTGCTTGTGTTCGTTGGGAAAGATAGGATAGATTTTGTATACATACTGCCAGGGACCCCAGGAGAGATCTATCGGTGTGTGACAATAAATGTACACCACAGTAATAGACAATGAATAGGCAAACCCTTAAAGTGATTTCTTTTAATGTGAATGGGATTTTAAATCCAGAGGATTTAAAATCCTCTGGATTCCTGGATTTTAAATCCAGAGGAGGCAGATACTAACAAAAATGAAAAGGGAGAATGCACAGATTGTTCTTTTACAGGAGACGCACCTCACCCAATCGGAACATAAAAAACTTAAAAGAATGGGTTTTTCAAGGGTGTACTACTCATCTTATAAATCAGGCCACAGGAGAGGTGTAGCAACTTTGGTTTCACAACAAATACCATTTGAACAGGTCTCAGAGATATCTGACAAGGAAGGGAGATATATAGTAGTCTCGGGGAAAATACATGACGCATTTATAACAATCTGTAATGTCTATGCCCCCCCTGGGAGTAACTTTGCTTTCTATAGAAAAATATTTGATTTGATGATAAAGGACACAGGGATTGTTATATGTGGAGGTGACTTTAATATCCGGCTTAATCCAAAACAGGATTCATCCAAGAACACAGCTATTACACTGCTACATAAGAAAATTAATGCCTTGATGACAGAGCTTGGTATACTGGATCTATGGAGGGACTTCTATCCATCTGGCCGTGACTATACTTTTTTTTCACACCCGCATGATGTTTATTCTAGGATAGATTATTTCTTTGTATTACAGAGAGATCGTCATAGAATTTGTGATTGTGATATTGGATGCATTGATCTATCAGACCATGCCCCCCTCTCCTGCAATGTAGATATTATTGATAATCCGGGAAGAACTATGTGGAGGTTGAATACAAGTATGCTAAATAATCAAAGATTCAAAACTCAAATCAGAGAGGAAATAAAAAGGTTCCTAGAAGAAAATGATAATGGTGAGGTTGATTCATCCACAGTATGGGATACTTTAAAAGCTGTTATTAGAGGGGGAATTATATCTTTTTGTGCCCATGAAAAGAAACAAAAACAATTAAAATTAATAAATCTTAATAAAGAATTAAAAAATCTTGAGACACAACATAAAAGAGAACAAAAACCAGAAACGTTAACAAAAATAAAAGCTATCTGAAACGAAATAAATCTGATATATACACAGGAAATCGAAAAAAAGATGATGTTCACAAAACAAACTTACTATGAGTCTGGAGCAAAATCCCTAAAAATCCTGGCAAGAAAACTGCAAAAGCAACGTGCAGACAATACGATACACAAGATAAGAGACATAGACTCTAAAACTATACAATATAAACGAGAAGAAATACATAGAACATTTAGAAAATACTACAACCGCCTGTATACACAACCTCAATTAGAAAGTAACCAGATAATTCAAGACTTTTTAGAGTCTCTTAATTTACCATCTATATCGCTAGAACAAAATGAAATATTAATAGCCCCCATAACTGAGATGGAGCTGAATAAAGCCATCTCCACCCTAAAACCAAACAAATCACCCGGCCCAGACGGCTACACCTCAGAATGGTACAAGGTATTTAAAACTGAACTAGTGCCAATCTTTCTCCGAGCTTGTAATACGACATTAACAGATGCTAAAATGCCCCAATCATGGAATGAGGCTGTGATATCCGTTATCCCCAAGGAGGGAAAAAATAAAATGGAGTGTAGTTCGTACAGACCTATCTCAGTGCTGAATGTCGATTATAAAATTTATACAACCATCCTTGCCAGGAGACTGGACAAAGTTCTTCCTTGGCTAATACACAACGATCAGACCGGATTTATTTTACAAAGACAGACCCACGACAACATTAGACGATCATTACATGTATTACATCATATCCAAAAGAATAACACCGAAGCCTGTTTAGTTAGTATAGACGCGGAGAAGGCCTTTGACTCTGTGAGTTGGCCTTTCCTTTATAAAGTTTTAGAACAATTTGGCATGGACAACATTTTTATTAGAGCGATTCGTACGTTATACAATAAACCATCAGCCCGGATAAAAATAAACGGATACCTCTCTGACGCCATTGCACTGGAACGGGGCTCGAGACAAGGATGCCCCATTTCCCCCCTGCTATTTGCACTCTATATAGAGCCCCTAGCCTCGTGGATAAGACAGACTCAGGATATTAAAGGCATCTGCATTAACGGGGAAGACCACAAGGTGGCGCTATACGCCGATGACGTCTTGGTTTATTTAAGTAACCCTCCCAATTCATTCCCCAAATTAATGGCTCTCCTAGAAAAATTTGGTAACTATTCAGGATATAAATTAAATATACAAAAGACACAAATTTTGACTATTAATTATCAACCCACAAAGCAACTTAGGGATAAATTCCATATTAACTGGGATCAAAACTCGTTAAAATATCTAGGAATAAACTTGCCGAAGAGGATTAGAACACTGGCAGAGATAAACTATGGCCCCCTCTTAACGAAAATTAAACTAGACATACACAGATGGAACTCAGTTTCTTTCCTTAGTCTTAGTCACAGAATTGAGTCTGTAAGAATGAATATTCTCCCACGATATCTCTACTTATTCCAGGCACTGCCTGTAGAAATTTCCTTGAAACAATTTTCTGAATTAGACAAGATTATTTGCAGGTTTATTTGGCAGGGTAAAAAACCCAGGGTTAGATTCAAAACTTTACAACTTCCCAAAGAGCAAGGAGGAATGTCACTACCAAATTTTAAAGATTATTTTTATGCGGCTCAGATTCGACCCCTAATCAATTTGTGTAACCCATCCTTTCAAGCTAGATGGAAAGATGTAGAACTAACTAGTTTGGTTGATCCTTCAATACAAGCAGTACTACCTTACAAACATATGGGAGGACTTGTAGATAAGGTACAGAACCCATGGATCAAAGCACAGTTAAGAATCTGGAATATGATGAGGGATGAGTACAAATTAAGTAATAAATTGCAGATTATCCAATGGTGTGCCTTCGATCCAGAGTTTAAGCCTAACACAATAGATAAAGGATTTAGATCATGGATTCTGAAAGGAATAACGACATACTATTCTCTTACAGAAAAGGGACAATTCAAAAGCTTTGAAAAGTTAAAAGAAGACTATGACCTGGACAGAACTGATTTTTTTAGGTTCCTCCAGGTGCGTAATCGTTTCGAACTTATTAGTAAGGAAACGGACCTTAATGACCCAATATTAAAAATATTTATTGATGCTTACCAAAGCAAACCAATCAAGGGTATCATCTCCAGAATTTATAAAAGCCTATTGTCTAAAAAGTCACAAGACACGGGCTATGTTAAGAGAAAATGGGAGAGAGAGGGTAATCTATTAATATCTGACGAAGATTGGCTTGACATTTGTCGATCCCAGTGGAAATCTACCAGCTCTCATGTATGGCGAGAGTTTGGTTGGAAGTGCATAGTCCGCTTCTTTATTACGCCAAAACAAAAGGTACATTTTACCGGAGGAGAAGCTATGTGCTGGAGGCAATGTGGACACCGTGAAGCTGGTCACTGGCATATCTTCTGGGAGTGCCCAGCGGTTAAATCTTTCTGGATAGAGCTACATAAAGTATTAAGTGGTTTATTTAACACTAATCTACCTATGCAGTTTCCCACTTTATTTTTAGGAAATTTAGATGCACAGGTCAGGACGGCTGACGAATATTTATTTGGTATTTTGATAACGGCTGGTAAGAAAGCAATAACAAGACATTGGTTGCTCCCCGACCCACCCACAGTGCAGGAGTGGATTTGTACTGTTAATGATATTTATTTTATGGAAAAGATTACCTTCTCTCTCCGCCTTCAGAAAAACACATTTAATAAACGGTGGGCCAAGTGGGCTAAATATGCCGGTCTGGAACAGACAGATTTACTGAATGGTTAACCTTATAATACTGTAATTAATCTTCATTATTGAATGTTTTATTGGACCTTAAGACTAGTCTGTATATCACAAATTCCTTTTTTATTTTTCTTTCTCAAAACTCCCTGGTAGACATCTCTTTGTCTTTTGATATAGATCTATCTTTCCCAGTTCGTTCAGTTTTCAAATGTATTATTGTTTTTGTATATAACAAAACAAAATATTTGTGAGTGGTGCAAGTAGTGTATGTCAGTAAAGTAACCACTGTATTGTAATTCTCTCACAAAATGAAAATAAAGAATGTAAAAAAAAAATAAATAAAGTAGCTACCAGCTAAGTTATTTGGTTTAAAGTTCTTATTTACTTAACGTAACCCAAATGCCGGCAACTCTACATCGCTAAGGGGTTGCAGCCTTTTTACCACATACACCGTTACTTTTCTGTGGCACGTGGCAATTTGCTCCACTTACAACTTTCTCCTTGCTGCCATGGGGTTTGTCTATTTGCTGGCTGGGGTCTCTGGCCGGTGAGCGTAGCAGTAGCAACAGCAGCAGCTGTAGCCTGCCTTATGCTACCGTCACTAGTATATTCAAACTTAAGCTAGTCTGTAGAATAAACCAATCATCATTTTCATGTACCTGATTCCGCTTCCAACGAGGAGTTGGCTGATAGTTAAAAGTCCGAAGTGGAGGAAGCGAGGGGAACAGGAGAGCAACGTACAACACATCAGGCACAGTACACTCGTTACCACTCTGTACACCACGCAGCTGCCGAAGGAGTTGTATCATGTTTGTGTACATCCTCCATTGGCGCTAAGTTTATCACAGGTGTAGCACTTTGCGATTCCATCCTTTTTTAAATTAAAATGAAGCCAAACTTTTGAGTGGCGTCTACGCTCCATGTTGTTAGTATTATGCAGTCTATGGTTCAGAGAAGTGACATTTCGCGGGCTTGCTGGGCAGAGTAATACCTAACAAAAACCCCAGAAACAAACTAGTGCTTTGCCCTCACTAGTTTGTTTGCTCACACTGCGGGCATTTAGGAACAGAAAGAAAGCATCAAAATTCAAACATCAACGGTTCCGGAACCGGACGTTAAATGGTAAATGGACTGAACTTATATAGCGCTTTTCTAGTCATACTGACCACTCAAAGCGCTTTACATTAAAGCCACATTCACCCATTCACACTCACATTCATACACCGATAGCCAACATGGCTCAGTAGGACGATGTAGAATGTTCTAGGGGTTAAGTGCCTTGCCCAGGGGCACATCGACATGTGACTTGAGGAAGCTGGAATCGAACCTACGACCCTCCGATTGCAAGTCAACTCTACTCTACTCGAGTAGTATTTGGAACCGGTTCTCGGTGCCAAACCCTACTTTTGAAAATCAGATAATACCTCTTTTTATGTTGGTAATATTACACATTTGTTCTTACAGCACTTTGAAGAAGCATAGCCATTTAAACCTATTTTAATTTATTGTTTATTTTATTGTTTATTAAATATTTCAACAGCTGTAAGACATTTGAGGTGACAGCATGTTCTTTTGCTAGCTATTGAACTGTGTTCTAATAATATTTAGTTGTTAAATAAAGTGAAGACCAGAGAGAAAAAACGTTTCCATACTGTAGTAGCCAGATAAAAGTTCCCATCCCAGCAGAGTTCCAGCAGCTGGAATGACCCCCACCATCTCCTGGGCGGGAATAGTTTTTACTGGAACTCCTCCCACTCAATGAAACAGAGAACATCACCAGAAGATGGCGCTTCTCTCACAGAATACAGCACACAACGTCAGAGGCAGAATTTCAGTGTTCTGACTTTTTTAATTTTTTTTTTTACATAATCCTGTCCCTGGTCTTAGCAGATATGTCCAGGACAGTAAAAAGAGATGTGAGGAAGATGAACTGTTCAATAAGCTGTTTTTGCTTCTCATTATTTATAAAATATTGATAAATATAACTGAAGAAACCATCCAATGAAGATTTCAGCTAAAGATGTTTGGTTTTTCCCCTAAGGTTTGGGCTGTTGGAGGCTTTTAATATGTGTTTTGATAAAACCAAGTATATTATTGTATGATTTAAATATCTATTTATCTTTGATGATTCAACCCATTTGAGACATTACAGAAGCTTCCTGTTGTCATGGATCCAGAGCAAAGCATAGAAAAATTATTTGTTTGATTTAATGTTGATAGCATGAGGCCTTTAATAGGAAGAATGTCATTGTCTTGTTTTATATCATGGTAGTCATGGATGCTTTATAGCATGCTGACAGAAACTTGTTCGGAGTAAAAATAAATGATGCGCTGACCTGTCAGTCATTTAAGCCTTACAGATGGAAGCAGCCTGACCTCTTCCAGAGTATCACCTTAATACTAAAAATCACTGTGATGTTCAGAACACTATTTACCCACAGAGTTGAGCAATAAATTATCCAGATTTGTAGTAGTAGGTGTTTACATTGAAATGTTTGTCTTTGTAACAATATTATATTATTTTAATCACCATCATAAAGTTACAGATTCTGAGATCAGATGTTGATGGTGAGTGCAGTTTGACTTTGTTACATGTAAAAGACCGATTCAACTTATTCATGCAAAAATGTTTGCAGAGTTAATCTGTACTGTTGTTGTATCTGTTTAATTACAATAAATTAGCATTATTATTGCTCAACCTTTTCTCAAAAGGGTTTAAATGCAGGCAACTGGACTTTTTTGATTTCTTGAAGGAAGAAAGTCCAGTTGCCTGCTTTTAAACCCTTTTGAGTACGATGACCTGGATGTTTTGCACCGATGGCCCATTGGTCACTCATTGTCACACAAATGGCTTAGTCTTACAGAGCCTGCCTAAAATGGAGATAGTGGTTGAACTTTGACTTGTGTTTGTTGTCAGAGCTTAAACCATACAGACGTGGACAAAATTGTTGGTACCCTTCATTAAATCAAAGAAAAACTCATAATGGTCACAGAAATAACTTTAATCTGACAAAAGTAATAATAAATAAAAATTATATAAATGTTGACCAATGAAAGTCAGACATTGCTTTTCATCCATGCTTCAACGGAATTATTAAAAAAATAAATGCATGAAACAGGCCTGGACAAAAATGATGGTACCCACAACTTAATATTTGGTTGCACAACCTTTTGAGGCAATCACTGCAATCAAATGATTCCTGTAACTGTCAATGAGACTTCTGCACCTCTCAGCAGGTATTTTGGCCCACTCCTCATGAGCAAACTGTTCTAGTTGTTTCCGGTTTGAAGGGCGCCTTTTCCAGACAGCACGTTTCAGCTCCTTCCAAAGATGCTCAATAGGATTGAGATCAGGGCTCATAGAAGGCCAGTGTTTTCCTCTTAGCCCTTCTTGGGTGTTTTTAGCTGTGTGTTTTGGGTCATTTTCCTGTTGTAAGACCCGTGACCTGCGACTGAGACCATGCTTTCTGACACTGGCCAGCACATTTCTCTCTAGAATCCCCTGATAGTCTTGAGATTTCATTGTACCCTGCACAGATTCAAGACACCCTGTGTCAGATGCAGCAAATCAGCCCCAGAACATAACCGAGCCTCCCCCATGTTTCACAGTAGGGACCGTGTTCTTTTCTAGATATGCTTCATTTTTCCGTCTGTGAACATAGAGCTGATGTGCCTTGGCAAAAAGTCAAATTTTTGTCTCATCTGTCCACAGGACATTCTCCCAGAAGCTTTGTGGCTTGTCAGCATGTAGTTTGGCATACTCCAGTCTGTTTTTTTTAATGATTTGTCCTCTGGCTCAAATAGCGAAGGATGTTCCGATCTAACACTGATGTTCCTTGAGCATAAAGTTCAGCTTGGATCTATTTTGAAGTCTTTCTAGGCTCTTTTGTTACCATTTGGATTATCCGTCTCTTTGATCTGTCATCAATTTTCCTCCTGCAGCCACGTCCAGGGAGGTTGGCTACAGTCCCATGGATCGTACATTACTGAATGACATGTGCAGCTGTAGTCACAGAAACATCTAGCTGCTTGGAGATGGTCTTATAGCCTTTACAGTTAACATGCTTGTCTATGATTTTCTTTCTCATCTCCTGAGACAACTCTTTCCTTTGCTTCCTCTGGTTTATATTGAGTGTGGTACACACCACGTCACCAAACAACACAGTGACTACCTGGAGTCCTATATATAGGCCCACTGAGTGATTACAGGATTGTAGACACCTAGGATGCTGATTAGTGGACATACCTTGGATTAACATGTCCCTTTGGTCACATTCTTTTCATTCTTTTCTAGGGGTACCATCATTTTTGTCCAGGCCTGTTTCATGCATTTATTTTTTAAATAATTCTGTTGAAGCATGGATGAAAAGCAATGTCTGACTTTCATTGGTCAACATTTATATAATTTTTATTTATTATTACTTTAGTCAGATTAAAGTTATTTCTGTGACCGTTATGAGTTTTTCTTTGATTTAATGAAGGGTACCAACAATTTTGTCCACGTCTGTATGTTCAGAAACAAGAAGTTGTTTAGAAAGCTACAAGAGCTAGGGGTTTCTTCTTATTTAATATGTATTGTACTCTACTGGTACACCAAACATTGCAAGTAAGATGGGGTAATCCCATCTCTGAGCCTTTCCTGGTAACTAATGTGGTTCGGTTGTTGGTGGCATTCTGAAATGGAAAACAACAAGTTTAAAACTAATGTTTATAAAACCCATGCTTATCAGGTTGTAACCTGTAACCTGCAGGAAAAGTTATGGTGGTAGGGAAATTGCCTCCAATATAAAGGGCATTAACATATATTCACTAGTCACACAGTACAGTAGCTACTGTTTGGCTAATCTATTGTCCTCTCTGATTATTATCCTGACAGGTATGTAGCTCAAGAACCCTTAGAACACACCCTAAACACATGAACATTCACACCTGCACACCCGATCCTAGAGGGGACATTACATTAATTGTAATTTTTGAAAGTGAACCTTACAATACTTCAGTCTTTACAGTCTTTCAACTGATCACATTGTTCTTTGGCTCTGTTGTGCAGAGCTTAAGTTCATTTATATTTTAAAGCACTAAAAAAAGAGGATATATGTCAACAAAAATGCTAACTTGACTTACAAAAAACAAGAAACGTCTTGCAGTAGTTTAACACAGGACTGATCTTCATTCATCCATTCTCCATCACACAAATAATAACAATTATAACTATTGACATATTAAAATACCAGCACATGCAGGAAGCTGTGTAAAAAAGCTATTTTTCAAGGGTTTTGGCTCCATAAGTCCAGTGAGGAAGAGTTAAATAAATTAAAATCAACAATCAAACTTGTTATTATTAAAACATACTGTAAAATTAAATCATTCATATTTTTATTAATATGCCATTAAATATGTCTGTTTTTGTTAGAAAGCATAATAAAATATAACCTAACTTTTAAAACTATCTAAAACGAATAACCATGAATTGATTTGCTTGTAAGAATGTATGAAGGGTCTTTTACATTTCGGCAGGAAGTTCATTAACCCATTTAATTGTTTTAAACCATTTAAGACTATTCACTGAAGCTCCTGATGTTGAAGCACGGCAGCCATCTTGGATAGGTTCCCATTCATTCTAACGGAGCAGAGCTTCTCGAGTTTCCTTGCACGCTTCAGCCCATCTTATTTCGAGAGGGGGGGTTTTCAAAACATTTTTTTCACAAAGTTATGTTTTATTTAATTTTTATACTTATTAAAAAATAGCAAACTTATCATAATATAAATGCATCATTTTATATCTACATGTTTTGTAGTTTGATTAACATTTTTACGTCATTGCTTGTTTAATGCAGGGAGAAATGTCTCTCCATTTACATTTAACCTGTTAATAAAGGTCGGCTATTATATCTGACGGTTCTGCAAACGAAGAGAATTGTAAGAACGAGCAGAGCATACTTGAGTCTTGTTTATTTATTCCTGTTGAATAATTTCCTTCTTTAATAGGAACAAAAAATTATTTTTTGCACCAAAATCCAACCCCCCATTAAATCTTTTCATCAACAGCTGTCCAGAACTGTCCGGCACCTTCCAGCGCTCCACCTACAGGAAGCTTGCCAAGGAGCAGACTGTCTTTGAGGAGCTGCTCCTGCTGCTTGGGGATCCAGAGCACAGGGGGATGCGTGTGGTCGAGCAGACCCTCTTCCTCAGCCACCTCATATGGGTCCAACCTCAGGTTGAGGACGTTGAGGGACCTGCAAAGTTGAACCACAGCCATTAAACTAAACTCTGTGCCATCTAGTGCCATCCCCACTCAATAACAATGTGGACAAAATGTCTGAATTCCACGAATTAAACAAAAAAAACTTTTAAAAAAGTATTATCCAATTGAAAATGAACGAAATTATTAGTCTGTGAAATAAGGGATTATTTTGGAGGACGATTGAAGACAGTCCTGTGGTTAATTACTGACCCACTTTTTTTCCATAAATGCTTTACCTCTGCCTGTAATCTGTAATAATTCTATTCATCTTCTTCTAATCTGCCTCTATACATAACTTTATACCCGAGCGACTGACATTGTCGCGATTTATGTCCATGGCCCCCAGTAAAAAATAAATAAAATGTTTAATAATTTTTTTGTAAAGGAATAAACACAGGACATATATATTTTTTTGTTTTTCATTTTTATTTAAGGTGAACGTGTGTGTAGCCTAGCCTACAAGAAAAAGGATAATAAAAAAGAGACTCAAGTGTGTCCATTTTCGCTCCACTTAAGCAAAGCCAAGGCGCTGCTGTTCTGGGTCTGCTTTACCTCTCATTGATTCTGCTGCGGATACTTTGCCACTGGTCTACAGACAGGTCTGGGAAGCGCTGGGTTGTGTGGGTGTGTATGCTCCTTTTTAAGTTCTGTGGCAGTGACAATTTCCCATTGGAGCCACTCCAATTAACCTTTCTAGCCCAGCGCTTGTACTCATCAAAAGGCGTAACAGCCATGAAAAGATTTGATGCGTAGTTATCCGGCCGGTGCTGTCCTCCTTGAAAAGAAAGTCTGAAGAATTCCTCCTCCTGTTCAGCCGAATGGGGTCTCAGCATCACGTCCGCGATGGGGGTTGTTGGAGCCGGCGTCTTTGGACTTGCTGGGATTGGGGTGGTGGGCTGAGGGTCTGGATCTGGTCTGGACGCAGTAGTTGGTGCTGGAGTGGTGGGCCGAGGGTCCTCGTCTTTCCCAAAGATGAGGTGACGTCTGACACCTCGTGTGGCAGGAATAGGCTCCGATTGAGCTGGAGGGTTTTCGAGCCACCGTAAATGATTTTCAAACCCCTCCATGGCTTCTTGCATCTGCTGTTGGATACGATCCAACCATTCCTTCAGCTCGGCTATTTCACTGTGGTGGCCACACCGGTTATTTTCAATGGCTTCCACTTTTTTTCTAATATCCCTCACCTCGGCCACACAGTAAGCACCGACACCATCTGTAAAGCCGCCCGTCTTTCCAGAGATGGCGGTAGCCTATGAAATCATAAAGAAGAGTTAATAACAAGAAAAGGTGAAAAGGAGCCAGAAAAAAAATTAAAACAGCCACGGTTTTTACTGATGTTATGTAGGCCTATTAGGCCAATATTTATTTTAGAAAGCCAGCTGTAGAAGCCACTTGCATCCATGATCCTGATAGTCACCAAGGCAACACGCAGAAAAATAGTCAGGTAGCCTGTAGGCCTTGGTTATTATTATACAGGTGAACCGACGCCCCGCCCCACTTACCTGGCTTTACCTCCATTACGTCTGCATCCCTCCTCTCCTACTCCTCAAGGCATAAAATGGCCTGCACTAACCTCACCATGTTCAAGATTTTTTGACTCGACACAGAAGCCGCAACAAAGATGACGCGCATCAACAGATACACTTCCCAGCAGATCCGTGCGATGCGGGTGAGCGGAAAAACAATAGGACATATATGGCAACATTTGGCATGCCGGGGCATTAATGTCACGATGAGAGCTGTAAGAAAACATTACAAAGAGAAACCACCCTGAACCTCATGGCCCAGAAAACTGAACAAGTAAGTAGCCATACTGTATAGCCATATTAAAATGGACGTTTAAAAGCATTTATTAGGTATCTTTGACATCCAACTTTAGCTTTGAATAAAATGGTGTCTTTCATGCTGGTTTTCGTAAGATAATTTTTTGAAATCTTGCATAATTAATTAGGGGGCCGAGCCAAGTTTAGCATCAGAGCTAACGACCCGGGAGCAGAATGGGCGCGATTACGACCGAACTACACGCCCATACACGCCCCGCAAGGACAGAGTCTACAGTGAATATCCCGCCCCTATGCCCTTTTTAGGAACATGCTTCGTCAGAGCTGGGGAGGAGGAGTGTGTGAATCCGCCATGAATTCCCCCATGAAAGTGTGTCATTCTGGTAAACGAGGAGGAGTGAGGAGGCGCTGTCTATTCTTTTTTACAGTCTATGTGTTTTTCATCAAATGTATTTTCATATATGGTTAGAAATGTACATATGTGAAATTAGTATGGAGCAAAGTATGCTATGGTAACTTTCAAATGCATTTCGACCAAATGCTAACTTCTTAAGAACGCACAAATGTCGTTACGGTTTACTTACATCTACATCTACTTACCCAGCTCTACAACCTCGTCTTCCTCAGCAATAATACTGCAAGGTGGCACCCTCTTTCTAACGTTCTTCTAAGCATCATCGCAACATGTGCAGTTAGCATACGAGTTACCGACAAAAAAACAAAAAAAAAATAGGAAAAAAAATCAAGTTTCACATCATACCACAAAACAGGAAGTTATGTCTTTGAAATTTCAGAATAAAATGTATAGTCAGCATAGTTATGTTTCGAAGTACAGTCACATCTAAGTTTCCTTTTTTTTGTCTGTATGATGTGCTGTGTGACAACTTTACTTAGTAAGACAAAATTACTCTTCAGAATAAATTACTGAGCCTTATCTGAGCCTTAAAACTGATTAAAAGTACGTACACACCAAAAGCGAATTAAGCGAGCGGCGAGTCAGGTATACATGTTATGACAATGGAGGAACGCGTTGACGCGCGGCAGGGGGTCCCACTTCAAATCAGAAGTAGATCTGCGTCGTGAAAACGCTTTTCTGCCCTATTCGCGCGGAGGATTTGTTCGAGTGAGGCGTTTGCGGCGCGTGAAAAATTCTGCTCAAGTTGAAAAAGTCTGAACTCCAGCTTCAATTCGCGGCGCGTCAACCAATCAGGGGACAGAGTTTCAGTGATTCTGTGACTGTCATGGAGTCACAGCCTCAGCAGGACATGGAGGAAATACTGATCAACATCGTGGCTAATCACCCCGAGCTACATGACACAAGCAGTTTGCTATACAGGGACAGAAAAAACAAAACTATTTAGACAGGAATGCTCTTAAGATGTTTGTGGGTGGCTCTTAAAAGAGCCGTTGTTGCTGTAAAAGCACCTCTCAGCCTTGAAACGGCCTCCTCACCTGGTTTCCTAGTAGCAGATCCCGCACCACGTCCTGCTCATATATTATAAACTTTTACGAGCCGCAGACAGATGGACAGCTGCTCAGAAATGTAGTTGGTGTTTCGGCAGGCGAAGCTTGGACCTTCACGGCACAAACTGGGTGAGCAGGTCACGTTCTCTAGGCGGCGAGGAGCCGGTGTTTATGAGAGGCTCGCTGCTGTTTATGGATCCCTCCGCCATAGCTAGACTGTATCTGTAGCTCACCAAACCCCCAGTGCAGCGGTCCCAGCTCTACCGGAGGCCAGGCCGAATACGTAATCCACTCTGTCCTCCGTCAGCTCGGTCCATAATCCACTGCCAGCTGCACTGTAGCCCCAGGCTAGCTCCGCTGAAGCCCGGGCCGAACACGCAGTACTCCGCCAGCTCGGTCCTCCTACGCCAGCTGCACTGTAGCCCCAGCTCCGCTGAAGCCCGGGCCGAACACGCAGTACTCCGCCAGCGGGTCCTCCTCCGCCAGCTGCACTGTAGCCCCAGCTCCACTGAAGCCCGGGCCGAACACGCTGTCCTCCGCCAGCTCGGTCCATAATCTACCGCCAGCTGCACTGTAGCCCCAGCTCTGCTGAAGGCCAGTTCGCATGTGAAAATACAATATTTGAAGCGCGTCAAGTTCGCGTTGTACACGCTTCAAGGTGCGAATGTTCTAGCATCCAGCGGGGGGCATGTGGCGCGTTTTGACGCTTTTGGTTTGGACACAGCGTAAGTGGCTACAAATAAAAGGATCACTAAAAGATAAAGTAAAATGAAAATGAAACAAAAAAACATGACGGTATCGACAGATATCATTGGTAAGTAATCCTTAGCATTCTTGCTAGTTTTTATAAATATTCATATTTCTGAAAGATTTACGTTTTTTAATATCTATTTTTTAGATACATACCTACGTTTTATAAATGTTTAGATAGATACCTACATTTTTTAAGTACTATGCTTCCTTTAGCTCAATAAAACAAAAATTTAATTAATCCATTTGCTTTGAAATAGCTTAACATTTGCTATTAACATTGTCAGGATGTGTCGCCATAAGGAACACAGAGGGAAACGCATGAAGACTTCAATACGGTTGAAGTCAATATTGGAAAAAAGCAAGTTAACCCTGTTTTCTTGGATGAAGTAACTTTACTGGTAAATGGTATTACACACATTATGGTGTCTAAACAGCAACAGCCTCCAACTCTAAGACACTTATTGTTTATATTATTTCTTTATTTTTGGGGTAATGGTTACTACTTATTGGTGGACATTAAAGTGCATTCAAATTTGTACAGCATTTTCAAGTCATTACTAAATAATTACCCATAATGTTTTTCCCATTTGGAATAGCATAATTTTAATATAAAATATTGTTTTCTGCTGTTATTTTGTTTCAAGTCTTGTAATCTGTAATGAAACCCTGTGACAATATGTTAGCCAAGGTGACAATTTCAACCACATTTGGCGACTGTAGGAAATTTTGGCTAAAATTTAAAAAATATTCTCTAAACTTTGTAATGATGAAATAAAAAAATCTGTATTTTTGTTATGGATCACTCATTATGACCAAAAAAGATTAACTTTACTTCATCCACTATTGGTCATAGACATACAAAACTGTTTTACTGTAATTGCCAGTGTCATATGTGAAAAAGAGAATAAGAGGACACCATCCTTGTATTAAACATAAATCTCCATCCCCTCTCCTAACAAACACGATGTATAGAAAAGTCTTCACCCATTCACCAGATAATTAAACTTGTGTTCCAATCACTTCCATTTATCTAGTATAAAACACATTTTTCATGTGTGACTAATCAATAAATTTGGATTGGTGGGCTGCCACATAGCTTCCAGTGCCACTGGGAGCAGTTGCAAGTCAGGGACTTTGCTGAGGGCCATGCAGGTGTTTCACGTCAGTTGCCCATTCTTAAATCGGTGAAAAAGAGATCACGTCAGCATCTCATTCCAATTATTAGACAGTATGTTCGCCAGGGGACCAATGTGATTGCAGACCAGTGGAGGGTCTATATGAATGAGTTGAACAACAATGGGTAAATTCATTTCTCTGTTAACCATAGTAGATAATTTGTAAATGTAAACACTGGAGCACACACTCAAAATATTGAACGGGCCTGGTCCACATACAAGTCCCAGGTCTGGAGATTGAGGGGAAACTGGTCAGAAAAAAAAGCTGAGGGAACACCTGTCTTACATTGAATGGACACATTGGTTGGCAAAGTCACATAAGGATGGCACGATTTTAATATGATCTGAATTGATCATACAAGACGACAGCATCACATTACAGTAAAATGTAAAATACTGGCCTGTGTCGGTCTTACAACAGCAAGCTTATATTATTTCTAGCAACCTTGGTCTATCTATTCTACTCGATAAAGTACAACTCTCAGGGTGAAAATCAGAGACTTAGTGGCGCCTTTCTCTTTGATTAGGAAGCTGTGAACTTTTTAGAGCTTTAAGGATGCCCAGTCGAAGAGCCATCTCCATGGTAACACAGGATATGGACTATCATTATCAAAACTCTCTGACCATGACTTGGGTAAAGGCGTCACTCAATAAGACTAAACATTCAAACTAATACTACAAAATTAAGTAAAAGTGTGTCACAGTTGATTACAAGGCACAAATAAATCATAACACTAAATCTTTCCACCACAGATACAAATAAAATAATTTTATGATGTTTTTTTGTTTTATTTACATGTAAGATTAGGATTTTTCCATACCTAAAATGCATCTTATTTTGAAAAGAAATTTCAGATGTCTTTGCTTCTAATTTGTTACAATTTTCTGTTAAACGTAAAGTGTTCAAATGTAAAATCAAAATGAATCTTTATTTCAGATCACATTTGTCATTTAAAGAAACAAAATCACTCTTGGGATTAGGATTGTTTTAAGAAAATTTTGTAAAAATATAAAAAAAATATATGTCACTGTTACATTTTAATCAGTAGAGATGAGGTCAGGAAAAATCTGAATGGTTAAGTAATGGTAAGTTACTGATGAGGTAATGATTCATGAGTCATTATGAGGTTTTTACTTTACTTCAGGGGCCACAAAAGGCTTAAGTAATGGTAATTTACTGATGCGGTAATGATTCAATGGTCATTGTGAGGTTTTTACTTTACTTCAGGGACCACAAAAAGCTTAAGAAAGTTGGAGCGTGGACACGTATCGCGTTGGTAAGACGTATCGCGTCATTTCCTGTTTTGTGACTAACTCGTTTGTAGCAAGTCGGTGTTTCTCTCTCTCTTGAACTGATCTAACTTTCTCTGTCAATAAGTTTTTTCTGAGTTGCTTAACACACAAACACATTAAAACGTTAAGTTTCTTCACGGTTTAGGACTCTTTAAGCGTTTTACTGGGTTAATTACTTTGTTTTTAGGTAAGGTAAGGTACCGCTTGGTTAGCTTAGCTTTACGGCTAGCATGGCTTCGGCAGCTTTCTCTCTTGTCCCTCCATCTCTCTCTACACCTCCTCCTCTTTCCTGCTCTCTCTGTCAGATGTTTAGTTACTCCTCCGCCTCATTTAGTGAAGTTGGTAGGTGTAATAAGTGCAGCATTTTTGTAGCTTTGGAGGCGAGGGTTTCTGAGCTAGAGGCCCGGCTCCGCGCTGTAGAACAGCCAGGCCCAGCAGTAGCTAGCGCGGAGTCAACTAGGACAGGACCTAGCCGTCCTTCAACAGCTCCCGTGCAGCCGGGACCTCAGGCGAGCTGGGTGACTGTTCGTAGGAAGATTAGCGCCAGACCCCAGTCCGCGGCCAACCTCCAGCCCCTTTCTCTGAACAATAGGTTCGCCCCGCTCAGCGACGCACCCGCCGAGCAGGAGAGGCCGATTCTTGTAATTGGCAGCTCCATAGTTAGGAATGTGGCTCCAGAGACACGAAAGACCACCGTCAAATGCCTTCCAGGGGCCAGGGCTGCGGACATTAGGTCCCATCTGAAGCTTTTGGCCAAGGACAAACGGCGGTATAGCAGGATCGTTATCCATGCTGGTGGCAACGACACCCGGCGACGGCAGTCGGAGGTCACTAAAATTAGCGTAGCTTCGGTGTGTAGGGCTGCCAAAAAGATGTCTGACTCTGTAATTTTTTCTGGTCCCCTGCCTGATCGTACTAGCGATGACATGTACAGCCGTATGCTTTCGTTCCACCTTTGGTTGTCAAGGTGGTGTCCAGAAAACGATGTGGGCTACATTGATAACTGGGGGGCCTTCTGGGGAAAACCTGGACTGTTACGTAGAGACGGCATCCATCCCACCGAGGACGGAGCTTCGCTTCTTTCCAGGAACATTGATAGGGTTATCTCTAGTTCCCCAAAGCCGTGACAACCCAGAGTCCAGCTCAGGGAACCCAGAGTCCAGGTCAAGGAACAGGGACTGCCACCCACCCACTACCCTATAGAGATAGTTTCCCGTCCACTACCCAAAACTAATGAATTAAAAGTTAATGCTACTAGAGCAAAGTATAAAAATCTCATAAAGATAAATAAAACTCGGACTGAACATAAAAACAAATCAATTAAATGTGGTTTACTAAACATAAGATCTCTCCCCTCAAAAACACTCTTGGTAAATGACTTAATTTGTGAAAATAATATTGATTTGTTTTGTCTTGCAGAGACATGGTTGCAGGAAGAGGACCATGTCACAATAAATGAGTCAACTCCCCCTAGCTACTTAAACTTTAGTGTCCCTCGAAGTACTGGTCGAGGAGGTGGAGTAGCAACTATCTTTCATTCCGATTTACTAATTAATCTCCAAAAAAATAATAGTTACAGTTCCTTTGAGCATCTAGTTTTTAGCTTTCCTCATACACATAACAAAGCAGTAAAGCCACTTTTGTTTGTGGTCTTATATCGTCCACCAGGACCTTATTCTCAATTTTTAGATCAGATTTCAGATTTTCTATCTGACTTAGTTTTAAACACTGATAAAGTCATTATAGTCGGAGACTTCAATATTCATGTTGATAATGAAAGTGATAGTCTAAATACAGCTTTTCACACTATCCTAGACTCAATAGGCTTTACTCAAAATGTGCAGGGACCAACACATTCTTGTCACCACACTTTAGATCTTGTGCTGACTTATGGCATTGACTGTGAAGAAATAACAGTCTTTCCACATAACCCTATCCTGTCTGATCATTTCCTTATCACTTTTAAACTTACTCTAATGGATCATATCAAACCTGAAAGAAAACTTCATTATACCAGAACGTTATCAGACAACGCTGTAGCAAATTTTAAAGAAGCTCTTCCAACTTTAATTTCCTCAGTTTATAAATGCAGAACAGAAAACAGTGATTTAACTCGTGACCCCTCACAACTTGACATTTTAGTTCATAGCGTTAATTCCTCCCTGCGTCGGGCAATAGACAAAGTTGCCCCCTTGAAAAGGAAGGTGGCTAGCCATAGAAGATTAACTCCCTGGTTTAATTTAGAGCTACGTACCCTAAAGCAGAATGTTAGAAAACTAGAGAGAAAATGGCGCTCCACGCATTTACATGATTCCTTTTTAATATGGAAAAATAGTTTATTGCTATATAAAAAGAGCCTTCACACAGCTAGAACAGCATATTATTCATCTTTAATCGAGGAGAATAAAAATAATCCTAGGTTTCTTTTTAATACAGTTGCCAAACTCACACAGGATCATAGCTCTATCGAGCCAACCATTCCCCAAGCTCTAAGCAGTGACGACTTCATGCAATTCTTTATAAATAAAATAGACTCCATAAAGAATAAGATAATTGGGAACCTTCCCAATATGCTTGCTTCCTCCTTAGTTAATGAGGCAGCCTCAAAAATGGTGGAACCTAATATATGCTTAAACTGCTTTAATGCAGCCGAACTTTGTGATGTACTAAAATTATTAGCTTCATCTAAACCTTCAACTTGCGTTTTAGACCCAATCCCAACTAAACTCTTAAAAGAAGTTTTCCCTCTGATCGCTGCTCCAATTTTAAATATAATGAATCTATCCTTAGTCAATGGATATGTACCACAGGAGTTTAAGATTGCTGTAATTAAACCTCTACTTAAGAAACCCTCTCTTGATCAAAACGACTTAATTAACTATAGACCGATATCTAATCTTCCCTTCTTATCTAAAATTCTTGAGAAAATAGTTGCACACCAGATATGTGAGCATTTAAACAATAATGAGCTGTTTGAGAAGTTTCAGTCAGGCTTTAGAGCTCATCACAGCACTGAAACAGCTCTGGTGAAGGTTACTAATGATATTCTCATAGCCTCAGACAATGGACTGGTGACCATTCTGGTCCTGTTAGATCTCAGTGCTGCCTTTGACACTGTTGACCACAATATTCTCATAGAAAGGCTTCAAAGTGTCGGTATAATAGGAACAGCACTAGGTTGGTTTAAATCTTATTTGTCTAACAGATTTCAGTTTGTTCAGGTAAACAATAGATCTTCCTCAACCTCAATAGTTACTTGCGGAGTACCACAGGGTTCAGTGCTTGGGCCGATTCTCTTTACTATATATATGCTTCCTATTGGTAAAATAATTAGGCAGCATGGGATAAAATTCCATAGTTACGCAGATGATACACAGCTATATCTATCCATAAATCCTGATGAATCCAATCAGTTAGGTAGACTACAGGCATGTCTGGAAGACATAAAAACTTGGATGACTCTAAACTTCTTGCTTCTAAATTCTGATAAAACAGAAGTTGTCGTCTTTGGACCAGAAGCTCTGAAAAAGAAACTACTTAGTCAGCCCCTTCACCTGGACGGCATTAAATTAGCCTCCAGTAATAAAGCAAAAAACCTCGGTGTCATTTTTTTTG